>JACXGM010013386.1:0-12363 GCA_016801145.1 Umbra pygmaea | reverse complement strand
GTCTGGTATGTAAGCTGCTCAATCTTTTATACATGAGGCCCCTGGTGTGTTTTATTCGAAAGGGGGGAGAAATTTGGGCCCAAAGGAAGAGAGAAGGAGTAAACAAATGAGAGAGGATGGGAAAGGAAGAGGAAAGCAAAGACATTTAGAGGGAAACCTGGGTGGTATGAAGTGAAAAGGAAGTCATTGCTTGGAGAGACCCTGAGATTGGCCACCTTTGCTTTTGTTTCTTAGAAGATTATATCTGGTATCAGTTTTGTTTAACTGTTGGTTGCTGTAAGAACAAGTGTTCATATATATATATTCAATAAATACTCTGCATTTAACCTCTGGCTCTGAACTATTTATGTGCCACTTCCCGTGGGATTACAATACACATTGTCACACTGTCTACCCCAAAAAGATTTTACAAACATGTTTGTTTTAAAGGTTATGTTGGCATTTCCACACGTGTTTGTCTACATGAGCACTGAAATGAATTATGTTTGTGGTTTGGCAGGATAGGTTGCCTGTATACTTTTAACAAATTAATTTCCGACAGGAGTATTACTAAGCGTGGGGGCGAAAGTTAGATGTCCACTTTTGCTAACATGTTTCCAAAATGTTGTGGCCTTTCACATATTTTTGTATTTTTTGGGGGATTTAAATAATCCTCCCTACCAGTGATTCTGCTGCATTCATTTTAGTGTGGAGCTCCCACACGTCAAAGCCATTGCCACATCACACCAACAACAAAAAATAATTGAGATATTAATATTTTATTGAACACATTATTTCAATTTGCTTGGTACATAGACAATCTGCCAAGGTATGACACATTACTGAGCTCATTATGTTATTGTCTGCATGTACATGACTTGAGAAACACTAAGTACACTGTCCTTGTAGTCAGAGCCAGTCAATCAATCATGACTAGAAGAGATACAGCTCATGTCAAAATGACATCACACTGAACCAGACTTCTCACATAATAGCTTAGCTTACTAACAAGCTAACTAATAAAGTGGCTGCTAAGTGATCTTTTAGTAAGTTATCATGGCGTTTTGCTTATTACGATAGGTGTGCATACCACTTGGCAAATGTCAGTGCCCATCATATTCATAATGCTAATGCCAATGAGCAATTTAGTTGTTTTAAGGTACTTACTATCATTTAGTTGCTTCACACTGGGGCAGCCATAATCTCATGGAGTTATTCTCGGCAGTGCTCTGTTCACTGAGTTGTGTGACAGCAGTGAAACAGACACAGCATCACAGTCAGGGATTCCAGACCCCATTTGCTGTGAGGAATAGCAGGGCGGTGAGATGGAACCAGATCCAGGTGACAGTGGCAGAACATCACTGTTGTCCCTACCCTACAGAGAGCAGCGCTCAATGACCTGTGAAAAAAAAAAACAGTTTATGTGAAGTTCATTGTGTTATCCCCTATTCTAGCACAAGATTTCAAAGTGCAGAAAAGATGTAATAGCCAAGAAAATGCCTGGCACGATGGTTGCAAGCCTGCAAAACTGTGAGCAGAGTAAAGCAGGTCCTTTTGCTTTACACTACAAATCACACAACATTCTGGTTGAACACCTCTAGGGGAACACTGTGCCCAACCATGGAGAGAAAATGAGCCACTTGCTTTTCAGCATATCATTGTGGTTGGGCAAAAACCTTGTATCTCCAACAAAATGACCACATTTTCCAATTTCAACATAAAATTATGAAATTTCATTTTCAATACAATTTTATTCACTAGAGTCATGAAACAGTGAGACTTCCTTTAGGATGGGGTTTGCTTTAAACATAATATGAAACATTTAAAATGAGCAAAGAAATAAAAAATTAATGAGATTTTCATCTGACATGCATGATATTCAACAGGTAATGGGACTTAGAATTGAAAACAAGGTTTTGTGGTGTGCATTGACCAGGGTCAGCTTCTAGCAGAGATGGATGTGGAGGTCACCTTGTAAGAAGACATTCGCACAAAAAAAAAACTGGCTGGCTGGGTCTGTGCTGATGCCCCTAAAGAAATATTTGAAGCGCACCCTCCACTTCTATGTGGGTCATTTAGTCGCCTCTGCAGCACGAGACAAAATTGCAATGCAGGACCATAAGTAGTTCAAGGAATCATAGTCCCGAACAATGACAGATCAGCAAATTTGCCAGGCACATAGAGGAGATATGTTCTGAATATAACTCTAGAAATGTAGTATAGCTAATAATTTAGTAGTCAGTGTTTGTCAACTTACATTTTTTTCTGATGCTATGGTACTATTCTCACAGGTATGTGGTGATATTACACTGCTTTAAGTACAAATATACCAACAGACCATAAGGGGCTTCGTTTTCTTCAAATACACTCCGGTAACGGTCCGGTCATTATATTGTAATTTTCACGTAACAAGATGGATTTTAACTGGGAAAACTATGCTTTATGTCATTACTGGGACTCTCTAGTGAAGAAAAAGAAAGATTTGACAGTATGTACATTTTTGTTTGTTTATTTGTGTTATCATCTCTTTGTTTTGCTATTGCTAAGTAGCTGCTAGCAAGCTAATGGCTTTGTTTATATGGCACATACCTCACATTATGATGTGAAATGTTAAGGCCATAATAGCTATTGTAAAACTGAGACATTTGCAAAATTCCTGAGCTTTTTATCTTTCTGAAGATATGAGACTTGGATATATAACCTAAAAATTCAAATTGTGCCACATAATTATTTTCCACCTTAATTTTCGAGTCGAAATAATGAACGGTTTTGTTTACAAAGGACTTAAGCTCACATTATGATGTGTCATGTAATGATTGATATAGCTATTGTAAAACTGAAACAATTGCTAAAATCAAACTGTTTCGGCATGGACCAGAATAAGATAACAGAGCACTGTAGTGCTTGTCTACAATAGAGTGTGACTATATTGTAGTTAGGGATTGATACTTCTGAATCTTTTGTGGATTTCCTGAGCCAGGATTTAGACACAGCTAGGATATCGGTGTTTGCTGAATGTGCAAGAGCAGTGACTAGATCAATTTTAGGAAGTAGGCTTCTGATATTTATGGACAAGAACCCAATATTTTTACAATCACACTTAAGGCTGGAAGAATCGTTTAGGCGTGAGGTGACCTAGAAAGTTGGCATTGGAAGATATTTGGAAGAAAATTTAAGCGGCTCTCGATTCAAATCTCTTGTAGCAGCGTGGTGTAATTTCCCCCGGAGATAGCTAAAAAAAAAGAAAGTTGGATTGTTTGGAGTGGAGACATGAGCAAACTATGTAGGCGGTTGCAGAGTTGGTATTGGATGGTTTGGCAGATCGGTATAGCTGTTCCGTGATTAGGGTTGGTACGGAGGGGAGATCGGATGGGAGTGCAGTGGATGTCACGGATGCTGGTGGAAGTTTTGAGGTAACATATGTGAGGAGGAAGAAGAAGCATGCACGGGAGAGAGGGTGCTGTGTATAGTTTGGGTGGAGAGGTGAGTAGAGAAAAGGGGACAGGTCGGGGAAATTTGGAGGAGGAATATAAGATTTTAATGGTGTTTACAGCCCTGACAGGTAAGATGTTACACCCTGACACACTGACTGCGGCAATCAAGGCAGAGGTTGGGAGGGTGAATCATGCGAGGTGGGGTGCTTATTGTGGTGTCTAGGGAGGTGCAGCAGGACAAGTTACTGAAGGTGGAGGTGTTGGATGGGGTCGGGTTAAAGGTCAGGTTAATGGGAGTGCAGCGAAGGTGAGAGGGGTGATCATGGGTCTTCCAGAGGATTTGTCAATGGCTGAGCTCAAGAAGGTGGTGTCGGGAGGGATTGTGGTGGAAGCAAGAACAATGAATAGTAGATAGATTAAGTTAGAGAAGGTGAGTCTGACGGTGTTACTGGAGTTTGTAGGGCCATTGCAGAGTAGGGTGCACATTGGGTTTCTTTGCATTTATTTGAGGGAATATGTGTCACCACCACTACAGTGTTTTAAGTGCCAGCGTATGTGGCATGTGGCTGCTATGTACAGAGGGCAGTGAAGGTGTGCTAGGTGTGGGGGCCCACATGAGTATGGCAAGTTTGGGGAAGGGGACAAGGTGAAGTGTCATACTTGTGGTGTTAAAGGAGAATTCCGGGCGATTTCAAAATGTAGTTCTGTTGTTTGCATATCGGAAGTGCTGTCCGTAGCGTTAATAACTCAAACAATCTGTATTGACAAAACCATGTTTACCTTTTGCTGCCAGCATACATCCATTACGCATTTACGGGGCAAGTTAAAAAACGTGCTTTGAGCCACTAAACATGTTCAAAATGTCATTACTAGTCCATATCCATTTGCACTGATTCCTTATAATGAACACAGCGAGTTTGAACAAATAAGTTTGTGTACATACCTCTGTTTATTTCCCATTTTCCAGTGAAGTCCACACTATTCGATTGTCGAAGTCATACAATGCAATATTCCAAAACATATTTTTTCCCCAAAAAAATCAATTTGCGGTGGATATGTCCAAATAATGTAGCAAGTCGGCCAGGTAACCTGACACCGATCCTTGGCAGCTCACCGACTGAATCAACAGTGTTGCTTAGTTACCTAAGTTAGCAAATGTCAGTTTACACCCGATCAAAGTAGTTTATGGATATAACCACCGCAGAAAAAGAGGCGAGTTGAGCTTCTGGTGCGATACACAGGTTAAGCGCAAATTATTTCATTTGGTGCTTTTCGTGCATTCACACGTTTGAAGCGAATTGGCATCTGACGCCTGAGTGGATTCAAATAGTTCAAGCGTCCAACTAGACGCGATAGAAGTGAACTTCATGCTCAATTCACATTCGGTCTGAACCTAGCATTAACCATATGCCTACCACTATATTATCACCAAAACATTTTGATTTCATGAGTATGGATTATTTTGATGTTAGTAAAAAATGAATGCTAACCAGGGGCAAATTCAGTGGTAAAACAGTGACGTACAGTAGGTTAAATATGACTGCTAGCATACCTTTTCTGTCAGTGTTACCCATTTGAGAGAATGGTCCAAGTAGATCATTTTTGTTTAGATCAACTATGTTAATAATGACATTTGAGGCTTTTGAAAATGATTATCGAAACAACAAGTTTGTTTAGGATCACACAATAGTTTTAGGCTAATGACATGGGAGTTAATGAAGGACCACTAGATTTGTACTCAAGTCAGGGGTGTGGTCAAGTTAAACTTGGCCTTCAGTGTGTATCTATCTGATTGGGGTCCATTAGGACCCTGGTTCGAATCCCCTCGAATGCCAAAGAGAAGCATGAATCATTATGTTTGTGAGCAAGACAGGTAACCCTAATTGCACCCAGGCTCTTAGGCACCTTACCCGGGTGAATAATGGTACAATTAAAAAATAAATAAATAAAACATTCAGAATGTTATTTAAAACAACCAATAGAACTGCATTATACAAATAACAAAAGAAAGTTACAAAAACAGGTGGTGGCAGTGGAACTATTTTAGGTACTCTTTGAAAAAATACATATCTGAATGTTGGCAGGTATTGTTATTAGATATTTTTCTTGAGTTTATACTGTGCATAGTTTACATACCTCTATGACTTACATTGCCTTGCATACGTTTTCACCCTCCTTGGTCCACATTTTGTAGTGTGACCACCTGGAATGAAATATTGAAAAATATAACAAATTAAAATTTGTTTTACACAACATACCGAACACATGAAAAATGTGTTTGTTACATAAGTATTGGGATCCTGACATTTTAGACCATTCTTTCAGGCAAAATTGCTCAAGCTCTGTCAGGTTGGATTGGGATAATTGGTGAACAGCAATGTCCAAGTAATTCTAGAGGTTCTCAATTGGACTGAGGTTTGAGCTTTGACTGGGCCATTCTAAGACATGGTTCTTGGGAACCGATATGTTTCCTGGGTTTAAACCACTCCAGTGTAGCTTTAGCTGTGTGTTTATGGACATTATCTTGCTGCAAGTTGAACCCTTGCCCTAGTATCAGATGTCTAGCAGATTGAAACAGGGTTTCCTCTATAATTGCCCTTTTTTTGACTCCATTCACATTGCCCTCAATCCTGACCATTTGTCCAGTCCCTGCCAATGAAAAGCATCCTCACAACATGATTTCAAAGTGGGGATGAAGTTCTACGGGTTATGAGCACTGTTGACTTTACGCCCCACACTGCATTTTGCGCTAAGGTCAATCATTTCAATTTATGGTCTCAATTTTGGTTTCATCAGACTAGTGAACCATTTTACACATTTGCTGTCTAACACCTACAGTTTTTTATGACACAAGATAGACTGTACATCACTGACAAAGAGGAGAATCTGACTTGCGAGCAGAAAATTGTTGCAACTGCACAGTTTGCAACAGCATTTAAGTTCACCATGCTGAGATAGAAGATAACTTAGATAGCAAGCAGATGTTTTGTTCTGATATTTTGTTAACCAAGAGTGGATAATTTGACCGTTAAGCAGAAAAAAATGGTTTTGCCTTTTTTTATATAAAAATAAATAAAAATCCTGTCATTTAACATAATGACAATTGGAAAAAAATTGAAAAATATTTTGAAAAAGTAAAGGGACCCACTACGATACAGCGATCTGGAGATACTGGGAGGTTCTCCTGAAAATTGGTAGGACAATGAGATATGTTTCACCCATTCTTGGCTACAGAGAGCGCCATATATCATGTTTTCTGTCGCGAAAATTAGTGTCCCTGTTATAATGATCGTACTACAAGCCTTACACTTACAAGCCTTGGTTGTCCTTGATTTTTTTAAGGTATAGCTTGTCTTTTTGCAATGTTTCTATCAGACGTTGTGTTGCTAAACAGACAAGCTGGGATGATTTTTTTCAGTATGTAGAGAACTACAATGGCGAGCTTTCTGATTTTTCCAAGTCCCACCCACACAGCATTCTTATTATAAAGGTGTCCTCTTGACAACATTACTACATAACACAATTGCTGGTAACCAAGACTTTGCAGATAAGGAATTTTTCATCTTGCATTCTGAAATTACATTCTGATATTCAACTGTACATGTTTGAGCCAGAGGACTAACTTCAATGTTCCTAAAATAAAAACTGTGAAAGAAACGTTTGTGTGTCTGTTTTAAACTTGGGGGATGTAGGAGAAAATTAGCTCACCCTAAAGGCCATTTGCGACATCTGAACCATTAGATAGGGAGGGTTCTAAAAGTGATGAGATAACCAGGTGGAGGCATTGTTTTGTGAGGAGGTACATGGAATGTGCATGTATAAGGCCATGAGTGTAAACAATGACCAAGACAGTTAAAAGTGGTGGGGTAGAGCAAGATTAGTTTGGGAGAACTCAGTCTATGGCACCAGAATATTAGCAGGTCTGAATAGGCGGGAACATGAAGATGATACTATATTTTTAAAAGAATTAGCCAATCACTAGGCTGTAGCAGATTATGTCATTTTGGAGATAAAATGTTTAGTTGCCATGTTTTTCATGGTCTATCTTACAAAATAAACCAGCCTCATTTGGAAACAGATGATGTCTTTTGATCTTTTTTCATCATGCATTCTCATTCTGTTTTGTTACTGAATGAATTAGACACAAAACTAGCTGGCTACCTAGCATATATCTTGGGTTCATGCATAATATGTGATAATTGCAATGTAAATAAAATAAAAAATTGTAACGGAATATTGCTCAAACTGTGCCATTTGGAGTTAGGTGGTATAACTCTCGGTCGACCTCGGTAATTAGTGACCAAGATCTGTAGGTATACCCTAAGCCAAATAGATGATATTGCTCCCAACCGACCAATGCATGACAGAATTAGGTCCCTGAATTAGGTCCCTGTCCTTCTCATGATTTCCATCAACACAACAGCCTGATTGGGTAAGCTAATGTACTTTGTCAGCTAGCCACTGTATTTCAATGACTTGTTTCCAATACATATGGCTTCTAATTCATAGCTACTTCAAGGACATGTTTGCCTTTTTTCTTATTTGCAGTAATATGAATTAGTACATTTATATATAATGAATTAGTGAGCTGGCTGTTTTTCATTGTAACAGTTTCACCCCTGATTGCCATTGCAGGCTCAGGGATCTGAGGCTGTTACTTGTTTTATGTATTGCTTTGTGTTCCGGAACCCTGATTGACATTCATTCACACTCACCTGTTGCTCCTTCAGTCACAAAACTATATGGACATGGCTGTCTTCATATAATTAGTATAGTATTTAAGTCTCTGTGTCTGTGTAATCAACTGTTATTCATTGTTAGATTTAGTGTTGCTGTATGTGAGGTGTCACTTTGTTTCATGTGTGTTTCACAAGTTCTGTGTTTTTCCCATTGTGGCACATTTCATTTTGTAAGTGGTTTTGTTATTAAACCATTTTGTAAAATCAACCTTTGCGAGTGTCTCTGTTCATCTTCATACACAGCGCACAGTTGTTGAAGAATGACAACCTTACCTACTGGAGACGGCGAAGGAGTAGAAGGCACATGTTGGACATGGAGCATACTACGACCCGGTAGAGTAGGATGCCTCGTCGCCAGTACTGCAACCCAGATGGTTGGGGCTACTCGTCGATCTTCAGGACTCTCCTCAGCCTTGTCCACATCCAGTTATGATCTCCCAGCATCTGGATTGGTGGACCTTTGTTCCCATCTTCCCACTTACACCATCAGCTTCGCCTCTTACTCCTGTACCAGTGGCTCCGCCCTCCATGACTCTGCCTGAAGTGTTTCCCTTCATGTCAGTGCCAGTGGCTCCATCCTCCATGAGAGATCCAGAGGGGCTGCTCGCCATGCCTACATCGGCACATTTAAGTGGTTTTAGGGTTTCTGTTCGTTTTTACCCACTGGGAGCTAAATCATTTATAGTAATGTTGGTAAATACTATATTTATTCTTCAAAATCATGGGCATAAATCTTTTTAGCTGTGTTTTAATTGCAATAATATTATGTATGTTGTGCATTAAATGTATTGGGCATGAATATTGGACAAAGTCTTACATCGTACCAAACAATCGGTTAGCACTCTGAGTGCATTTGTAGATTGTTTTAATGACCCGTTTAATGCCCTTTAGATGTTTGGATATGCAAAACTATGGTTAGCTTAGTGCATTTTTAAACTGTGATCGTTTAAATATTATTTCTTGCCATCTCAGAATATTCAATAAATTAATAATTCACTCGATTAGGAATAATGCAATGCATATTATCTAGTTGATGACAGAACTTAACTAAGCATATACACAACACCTTTTCAGGTTTAATATATATATTTTCAGGCTTTTCAAAGCTATAAGAGTACAATTGACATTCTTTGCTGGTTTACTAACAAACACACTTCGGTAGGAGGGCAGTAGAAACTGTATATGTCAGTTTGATTAGCATTCTACTAAACCTTGAAAAAAGCAAGCTTGTTGCTAGAGAAATTATTACATATTATGAAATGTAAATTATCTTTGCAATATCCAACAAGGACACAAGGAGCACAGAGACTAATATGCTTGCTTGTGGAAATGTTAACAAGTAACAGCTGACAGCGTTGGTTCAGTATGCCTGGCAGACTCCTCATACAGTTGCATGGTGCTACAAATTATTTGCTTAAATCTTGGCTGTCACATAACACTATTTGTAGATGATAGACACAATGTTTGTATTGATGAGAATTGAACGAGATAATGAAACACTAACATTGTCCAAATATTTTCTCATAGGATGTGCGGTGTGTTACGTCACATTCTTAGTGCCACATTACGTAACAAGTGGTGATGTGGAGAGAACGCAGGAGTCTGAGACAAGACGAGGTATTCGGTTGATTTTAATATCATACAACAGAACAAAGACCAACAGGCAATAATAAACACCAAGGCAACAGTAATAACAAAATTACACAATGCCATGCAGGGCAGGATAAATGAAAGCTGCTGTCTTTACTAGTTCAATATAACCCTCACGCAGAGTAACACACAGACAGATTAACAATAACAGACAATGAGACAAGGCAAACAGGGACTAAATTCACAAATTAATGAAGGACTGACAGCTGCAAATCATGAAACAGAAAACAACAGGTGATTGGTGGATGATGACGTCATTGTCCAGGAGACACTCCATATGAAAGAAATCAGTAATCAGGCATTGATTAACCTCTGCCATTGCCCATGCCGTGACACATTATATTGGGATGTGACACATCCATCACACCTAAATAAGTGTAAGAGAAAGTAAACCATTTATGTCACTGTATGTCATCCTGTAAATACCTTTGCCCACTACCCATTTGTTCTTCTTGAGTTGTATTGAATGAGTAGCCAATGTTAGATAAACTTGTTAGATTGTTGTTTCATAGATTAGAAATATGCTCTCGTTGTTTAGAATTAGGCACATTTAAAACCAAAATAAAACTAAGATTGTACCGTCAACTTTAATATCTACTGACTGCCACTTCAGTTGAGCTTCAGTGTGGGTGAGTTACCATAATACAAATATGCAAGCACATATGTTAATTTACTATATATGTCTGCCAATCAATGTAATTATTAAGAATTTAGATCTTCATGAGTCATATGTTGAGTTATTTAGAGGCTTTGAATGAGAGGTTTTGAGGAAAATAAAACATGTAACCTTGACAGGGTCATACTTTTCAAGTTTATTTGTCACATGTACAGAAGACTGCAACAACGCAGTAATACAAAGTTTGCTGGACAAGCAAAGCAAGGTACCCTCCTTCGGCACCATCAAAGCTGTGTGAGTTCAATGATAAGACTATTCAAGTTGTGCCAGAGTTGGTGTAAGCTCTGACTCCAGTCTACACATGGCCCCTGGTGACTGGGGCTTGGGTTCAGGCTTACCAGACTGTGTGCCTATCCTCTCTGTCTCCCCCTACCTGTCTCCCTGGCTACTGCTTCCTCCTGTCATGTCAATAAAGAACTATGCAGGTCCACAAATTTGGTGATTTCAAAGATAAGCCTATGCAAGTCCACATAATAATAGATTGTATGGGCTACTGCACGGGGTGATCAGAAAATGTCGCTAGTCAACAATAACTCATGTCTTTCACTGAAGTTTGGACAAAGAAAGTTTGGGTGTGCACATGATTCATCCAACCACATTTCGCCCCGCCAATTTCTTTTCGCAATACTCATCCGGAAGTTTTTTTATTTATTTTACCTTAATTTAACCAGGTAAGTTGACTAAGAACAATTTCTTATTTACAGCAACAACCTGGGAGCAATTAGGGTAAAGTGCCGTGCCCAAGGACACAACAACATTTGACACAGTCGGGAATCAAACTGGCTTCTGAACACGAGTCTGGCTCCCTAACCACTGAGCCATCTGCGCCCCCAACTATACTATAATATATATATATATATATATATATATATATATATATATATATATATAGCCACATTCACCAACTATACTTCCGAGATTGAATTTAAAGGCGCCGACCTGCACACAAGAAGTTGCTGGAGAGCAACATGTCAGGATAGATAATCTAACTTGTCTTCCAACCCAAGTCCCGGGCAGCGTAATGCCAATTTGAAACACTGACTATCATGATGTCGACTTTCCAGCAATGCATTGGCCCACTATGCCACACGGACCCCCCCGAGGGATATTTTTTATAACCCAACCTTGATTGGTGCTTCTCCAGAACATTATGACATATTTGTTTTGATAGCTCTTTAGTCTTGATTACATACTGTACAATCTCTCACAAGCTCTGGAGCCTTTAATAGGTGTATATATTTTGAGATCATGTGTTTTTGAGATCATGTGTTTTTGAGATCACGTATCACTATAATTGCAAACAGTGTGACCCCATCCACCGAATTTTGTGAGTTCTGAGGGTAATTGGTTGCTTATTTAGGGGTTTAATAGCAAGCATGGGGGGTGAATACTTATGAAACCATCAAATGTATTTTTTGTTTTTTTATTTAACGTTTGTTCACAATAAAAATATTTTGCACCTTCTAAGTGTTCAGTATGTTGTGTAAAACAAATGGAAAAATTGTAGTGGGAAATTAATGTTTATAAGATCCAAATAGTGACTCCTTCAACAGCTGGTTTCTCATCCCTCCTGGGATAAATTAAGATTCATGGAAAGGGGGAAACCCCAATGTATGTCACACATTTAAACCTGTACCTACGTGTTGTTTGGTTGTGATCCACCCATAAAGGGAGTTTGGTAGTAGCACTTGTAAAGGTTATGTTGTCTCCACGGGGTTCTAGGACTGCTCCCCCTCTGGAAGATATTCAAATGTTATAACCCAGTCCTTTGTGACAGCCCGGATGCGCCGAGTCGCCATGGTGATGTTTTAATCTAAGTGTTAATGTACTATTTGTTTCCTCCTATCCCAGCCAGTGATTTGAGCTCTTTGTATGCAGCGGGAAT
>JACXGM010013385.1:0-17041 GCA_016801145.1 Umbra pygmaea | reverse complement strand
TATTGTAGGACACAGTGAACACCTGAAAACCTGGGTCTTGTATTTGAAATAAAATCTTCACTATTGCATCTAACAATATTTTAAGAGTTGCTCTATGTTTGTGTGTTGAATTTTCTCACAGAAGAAGGACCCAGCAGAGATGATCTCTTTGTGTAAATAGCCCACAATGTTTTCTAACTTTGCCAAACCTAAAATGAAAACACTATAACTGCTTTTCCTTGAGGTGAGATCTTAATGCTCCTCTATTGTTTTCTACTGTATCCTTCAGGTTGTTGCATATAAAGAGTTGTTGTGTGAACATTTAAAATAAAAAATGAATAACTATGGAATAACTGTGGAGTTGCTTTTTCCAAGGGGGGGGGGGGGGCGCGGGAGGGCACTCTCGCCTTGGGCACCAAATAACCTAGAGCCGGCCCTGACCCCACAGATTTTATATTCAGGTCTGGGGACTGGGATGGCCATTCCAGAACATTGTACTTCATCCTTTGTATGAATGCCAGAGTAGATTTTGAGCAGTGTTTTGGGTCGTTGTCTTTTTGAAATATCCAGCCCTGTAATTTCATCTAATTTCGTTTTCATGTATATTTCACATTTTCTGTTAATCCAATGAACCTCATTTTACTACCAAAATATGACTGTGTCCTCCAGTTATTTGATAGGTCAAAATGAAATTGCTGATCCAAACACCCAACTATTTATAAATGAAAGTAATGGAAATTGTCAGGGGTGCCTAAACCTTTGCATATTACTGTATACGGAATAGGAATTAGACACTGGTGGAAAATCAATCATCTTTCTCAATAGAATTATACTTAAAATAAATCTTGGTAGCAATAAAGCACAGGGAGTAGTACAAAATCCAGGGCATATCTATAGGTGATGATGAAGTGATGAGGTGCAGGTGTGCGGGAGACAATTAAGGTGTGTTGGGTTCATGCCACCCTGGGTTGCCGGGGTGGTGGGATAGATCCAGTAGCTAGTAGAGTCGTGACACTTATCTCCAGAGGGGAGGAAGAGGAGGATATGTGACAGTACCCCTTCGGACAGCTGGCTCCAGTCCCTGGATGCTGCTGGCCAGTAGGACGACACAGAGGATGTGGAGCAGTTAGGTGGAATCCCGATTAGGTTAGGGACCAGGACGTCCCCGGCTGGAGTTCTGCTTGTCTCTCCAAGACCATACTCCTCCCAGTCTACCAGGTAATGAAACTGTCCCCCATGAATCCTGAAGTCCAGTAAGTCTCTGATTGCATACACAGGGCTCCTTATCCATGTTTAGGGACGTAGGAGGCATAACCCGGGGGACGGCTGCTGCCAAGGGACCAGGAACCACCAAACTCGCATTTTCTCCCTCTCCCTTCCCTTATCTCCCCTGCTTGCTCCTCTTGTCTCGTCTTTGTCCTGTTGAGAGACTCTCGTAGCACTGCTCTCCAAACTAAGGAAATTATGGATTTGATCAACTGGTCTCTAAACGCAATAGACACCATATTCTCAACGAGAAGCTTGGGTTCAGGGGAACCTAACTGCCCTGCTGGAACGTATGCAGCTGGCTACACGATGGATGCATGGAAGAGGTGGCGGGTGGTGTGTCTGGCGGCTCTTTCCGTGGAGGACGTTGAAGATATCTACCTATTCGGAACCATGATAACAGGTCTTCTGCTGATGGGATTAGGCGTTGCCCTGGTTTATCGTGAAATTAAGAAGACGGTGACAGCTGTTCATAGCCCCACAGGATTGAAACAGTGTGCAGAGCTGTCTGCACTCAGACTGGGTCTATAGACCACAAGTTGGTTAATATAATGGAGACGATCACAGTTTTGCAAAGGAAAATTTATCGTTTCGGAGACCAAAATGGACCAAATTGATTCAAGAGGGACCAGCTGTGCAAAGTGAATGCGGCTGCTTACCCCAAGAAGTCAACAAATCTTATCTATTTCGGCTCCCCACTACCGGCCTTGGACAAGGCGCTGTTGAAAAACAAATCCTCCTGGATAGCGTTGCAGTGAAATGCTCTTGTTTTTGTTCCCTCCCCCATCACCAGACACCTGGTGATTGTGACTCTGTCCGGGACATGACCAAGGTTGTCTCCATATCAACATCCTGCAGACTTGTCACTTTGGGATTGTAGCTAGACACAGAAATCTCCAGGCCTACACACACACACAAACTTTCACACGTATAAAGATACACCTCCCCCCCATCCCCCGCCTTCGCAGCTTCATACCCGCCAGCCTGACAAGACGGGTCTGTGAAAGCGCCTACATGGCCGCAGGTCCGGATGGCTGCCTTGTCTGGGCTTGGCTACCTCATTTCCCCTTTTCCTGCCCCCCCACCACCCCTGTTGCAAGTTTTGTTCAGAGTGTACTGATTGTGCTAATGTTGCTGAGGTGTTTTTTCATGTTACCACACTGTACCCCCGAAGGGGCATAATATGGGGCTGCCTTTTTTTTCTCCTCACCTTTCCACATGTAATGCTGTATTGTTTTTCTAAATCCCTGCCTTCCTGTCCTGTCTACCCCTTGTGAGGTTTTGTTGTATGGACAGGATGATGGCCAATTTCACTGGTACTTGTGACTAAGTGACAATAAAGACTATTTACATTTACTAAGGAGGGAAATGTGAAAGGTGGGTGAGATGCTGTAGTGCTGGGGAAAGAGCAGCCTGTACGATTCCTCATTTATTTGCTGGAGGACCATGAACAGCCCCAAAAACCAGGGGCTCCGTATTTTGCAGGGCAGGTGGAGGTTCTGAGTGGACAGCCAGACACGATCACTGGGTGGAAAATGGGGGCTTCCTGTGATGACATCAGCTTGGTCCTTCTGCAACATATGGCCCTCTGTAGATGAACTTGTGACTTTCCAAACCTGCTCTGCCTTGTGAAACCACTCATTGATAGCAGGTGCCTTGGTCTGGCTGGGGGTCCATGGAGCCAAAGCCGTCTGGTACCCCAGGCAGCACTGGAAGTGGGTGAGCCCTCAGGAAGTGTGGATGAGAGAAAACCGAGAACACCAGTCCACCACCACTGTTGCCAGGGGAATCCCAGGACAATCCAGTGCACAGGTGATGTGAAAATGATAAAGGAGAGGTCTTCCTGGTGAGGTGGAGATGGTGATGGGATAGTGACATGCAAAATTGTGCCACTGCCTAGTAGTCTAGAGGGAGTGTCTAGTGAGTTCAAGTGCAAGTGCAAGAACAGCAGCTGATCAGGTTTCTCACTGCTCCGTAATCTATTAAGGCAGTTGAAATGACAGATGAGGAGTATCCAGTGAATGTAATAGGCATGATGAATAACCAAGAAAGTGAGAGGAGATGGAGGTACACTCACATGGAATCAGACATCTTGATCAGACATCTTGATCAGGAGCCTTCGTCTATTCTCCATGCTGATGGATTGTAAGGGGTCCCTCCAACACCTATAGTCATAGACTCTGGCTCAAGGCGATTCCGATATGGTGTGGAGAGGTGCAGTGTTCACCGTGGCTCCGCACGGGGCTGGATTTGATGGCTTCCCACAACATGTCGTCCAGGTGTATGGCGGTGGTAATGAGTGGATCAAGATTCAAATTGTCGTTCCTGCATGCCAACTTTATCTTTACGTCCTAATAAAGCCTCATCCGATAAGCCAAGTGTAAAGCACGCTCATTCCACCCAGAAGATGCTGTAACCGTCTCGAAGGTACGAGCGTACTTCGCAGCAGGTCTACCGTCCTGGTGTAACCGTAGTAGGCGCTCGCTGCTGTCCTTACCCTCGGTGGGGTGGTCAAACACTGCCCTGAACCTACTGTAGCTAGGAAGGTGTCGTAGTGTCTCGCCCCCTTCCCAGACAGCCGTGGCCCATTGCAGCGCATTTCCCCGTAGTAGGGAAATAACAAGCGCAATTTTGGACTGCTCTGTGGGACAGCTTCCTGGCTGTTAAGCAAGGAAGAGAGAGATGTGTAGCAGGGAGCCACTACAATGGGATGTTTTTCAATCATAACACTTCACAGAGCCAGATTGGGATCACGTTGGTGTGGAAGTGAATGGAATGGGATCACTACCAGCCCCGGGGGATGCCGCCAAACCACTAGGGATGCTCAGATTCCTTAGGGTTTGTAGGATTTCCTGCATGGCATACACAAGTTGCGCTAGTTGAAGGTGATGTTGTTCCAGGTGCTGCGGATGGCTGTCGACTGCTGCTGCTCCCATTTTTAAAGGTTATTTATTTTGTGACGGTGAGTAGATATACGGAACGTGAAACAGATGCAGGCGGGTAGTCAATCTTTATTATAGTATAAACTTAGAAAATAAAACAAGATAGTTCACAAAAGAATCAATCGGTAGCACTAAAGCTCACTGAGTAGTGCACAACCCATGGCATATTTAGGGGTGGTGATGAGGTAATGAGGTGCAGGTGCACAGGAGATATGGTGCGTTGGGTTCATGCCATCCTGGGTTTCCGGTGTGGATGCACCCGGGTATGCTCTATATCTTTCAGCGCTGTGTATAGTGAACTGTCTATAGTACCATGTATGCTAAAGTTTTCTCAACAAGAATTAAAAATAGCCAAATAGCAAAAGAAAATGCACTGTTATATAGAGATAAGACAATCATTATTTACAATGTTCAACTTGATTGTTTGAGGTTTGGAACTTGTTAGTCCATTCTAGATTAATTGGTCAAAGTCACAGTCGGTCACTGCAAGCGCTGTCATTCAGGCAAATAGTTGTTAGGCTGCAATTAAAGTGTGCAGATATATTTGTGTGTTCCTGGTGTCAAATGTCATCTGTCATATGTCATCTGTCATACTGTTGTAATCCAAAAGCAAAAAGTTAGAACCAGACAGGTTCTAAGTAGAATTGTATTCCAATAATAAATAATGGTGATATGAAGGTTCCCTCTGCTTCTTTGGTTACAGCAGGCAGACAAGTCTAGGAAACTGTAATATTCAGCCTTATTGTTCTGTCTGCAGCAAGGAAATTGACAGTGACTGCTTCAATATCCTGATGTATTAAAAAAATGGGCCACCTGAAATTTGATTTGGAGGAGTTTCAAATATCCACTAGTGGATGCCCACTCAAAATGAGCGCTGTCAAAACTCTGAGACAGGACAAAAATCACTTTCAGAGTGGGTAATGGATCAGTTGCATGGCTTACATTCACATCAGATTTGCTTTTCTCAAATCAACTTAGTAGAGTTTTTTACCGTCACTATTATGCATTGGCAATGTAACTCTAATAAAAGTGATTAGAGTTCAATCAAGTTACTTATTATTCCTGACTAATTATTTTGCCCACTGATATAACTGTCATGTATGGCAAAA
This sequence comes from Umbra pygmaea, assembly GCA_016801145.1. Taxonomy (NCBI): domain Eukaryota; kingdom Metazoa; phylum Chordata; class Actinopteri; order Esociformes; family Umbridae; genus Umbra; species Umbra pygmaea. The sequence continues at coordinate 11,745 of JACXGM010013385.1, read as the reverse complement.
GTCATGTGCAGTAAAAGTGCTAAATTATCCTATCGGCTGCAACCCTTTCTCCAGATGGGTTGTTTTGGGCTACCGGGAGATGTAATCGGTCTGCTGTGTTGTGTTTTCCTTTATTTTTTTCATTTCTTTCTGTACGTCGGAGCCTGCCGGATCCTTCTCCCTCTCATGTGCTATGTATTTCAGGACCTTCGGATTTATAAATTAAGCACTGAGTAAAATGACTGTGTTCTAGGCCTTTTTCTCTACACACTAAGTCATTTGGCTGTCTAATACTCACATGGTACTCAATGCTATGCAGATTACAACTATTTATCTCCATCCTCCCTTCAGACAACCAAGTGGCAACATACATCTCTGTATGACTGGCTGCCATCTCTGCTTGAATATTGAACCACCACCTTAATTTCAACCCTGAAAAGAGAAGCCTTCTTTTTCCATGGAAAGACCTGTCTGCTTCAAGACATGTCCAACAAGTTTGATAATGTCCCAGAGTGCAAAAACCCTTGGCCCTACACAACACCATTTACCTTTCCACAAACGTCAAAGCAGGGACTTAGTGCCTGGTTACATTATGAGAGCTATCAGCCACATATACTAGACCTCTCAGGAAAAGCTTGTCATGAGATACATTGTTATTGTATTAACTTGCGGGTCTCTCTGAAATAGCCGCTACATTTCACGCAACCTCTCGTGGTAGCGTACAAAAGGTTTTCGAAAGATCACACCTGGGGCTTTGTGAATGTAAATGAAAATTTTCAGGAACGTCTCGAGAAATGTGTATCGCAGAAAAATTCTTCACGTTTAGGTCAATGGGCTGGTCGGCTTGAGATGTTTTGCAGGACGCTCCATTACACACTCACATCTACGCGATTGCCATTACGAGACATGACAATGTAAATAGAACACGTATGGAAATTATTATTTAAATTATGTGAACGATTCCTTTCCCATTTTTCCTTTTTTTGATTCCTTTTCCATCTTTCGCAATCTAAATAGGTCCTTACTCCCAAGTGCTCCGATGTGCCCCCGCTCCTCCACTAACTATAGAGGCTTCCATTTGAGTCTTGCATTTGCTACAGGGCCGTGGTTCTTAAAATGTAAATGGTAATGTTCAATTAAACTGGATTTGGCAATACGACCTCAATCAAAATTCAAACAAATAACTTACTAAAATGTTCAGTAGTAAATGTCTTTCAAAGATCTGGCTTTTCTGAAACCATGTGCTACTGGTCACAGACATTTTGGGAATTACTTTAAATTGATAAATTGCAAGCAAAGATAGTATGGTTAACACCTAGCTACTGTATGTCATTACAGCAGTATGAACCAAGCCAATGTGTCAACAGTTAACTTATGTCATCTTTCAATCTGGTCTGAGCTGAAAAAGGGGGACTAATCTTTAACAAGCTAATGGTACTTGCTGTGACATTGTTATCTTTTTAATACTTGTGAACATGGCTTGTTTTCCATTGGTGCACACCATGTTTCCTGAATGTTCTTTTAATGTACTCATTGTCCTTTTCTTACCACAAACAGACCATAATATATGCAATAATACTTGCAGCACAGCTCAAGGCATTAAAGCGTAATATTAAAAACCTTGAGATTAATCTTTCATCAGCAGGAAATCTGTGTTTGTTGAGTTTGTATGCTTTAGTATGACACGTTGGGATCTGAAAATCAGTGGCATGTTACTATGGCAACTTGAAGCACCTTGAAAGTAAGGGAATGTGTAAAAGGTAGTAGATAATAAAAATAACCAACAGAAACACTTTAGTGTGTGTTTAGTGCAGGTTGAGGCAGAGAATATATTTAGCATATTTAGCAATTTCACATTACGTTGAAATGGCTTCATTGAGAATCAAACCAATGCATTTCCACTCTTGGTCTTCTTTGTCAACACAGAAATCAGAAGAATGTTTTTAAACATTCCATAATTGTCTCAGCCTCCATCCTCATGAGTATGCAAATACAAAATTAATTATTGGCCAAAAAGCCAGTAGATAATGCATTATGCGTTTTTGCTGTATCTGTTTCTGACCTGCTGAATGTGTATACCCAAATGGAGCCATCATGTGGAGATTGTAAGATTGTCAATAAAGGTCTGTTTCAATTCAGTTTTATCATGTGTAAATGCACCTTAGTGGGAGCGAGCATTAGCGTCAGTGCTCCTTTTCCACTGTTAACTTTCTCACAGTGTTCACAGGAGCACTATTTGACTACAAAGCCATCTCTTCTATAGCTCAAGAGTTTTGCATTATATCAGATATATAGAGATGACAAATAACTTTATTGTGGGTTGAATTGAATATTCTATTGACAGTTGGCTCTGCCTTGCCAAGCCCAGTTCCACTGTATCTCATATCCCCTGGGAATCCACTGCTTAACTCAGCCACCTGTAGCTTAGCGGCAGGAACCAGAACTGAGAAAGTCTCTCCTCTGGGGAGTCCTGTGGGAAATTCATTCATTCTCAATTCAGACTCCCTCCATATTATACCAACCTTTTCTGATTCCCCTGATTATACTGGACTTGTTTTGTGCCAAGATTTGATCTCTTCTCACTTTTTCAATGTGGCTAGAATAGGGGCAGGAGTAACTACGAGTCTGCATGCCTATCGAGGGGCACTCTCATTGCATTCCTCACAAGAGAAAGAGACTTGAATTAAAGATGTGGCCAAGGGCACTGGGACCACGCACACAGAACAAGGCCACATCTGCTTTATTGGTTTATTAATTCTAGATTGCTCAAAAAGCTGTGGATTTCACTTAAAGATCAAGGAGAGATGTCATTCATAGATTCAACAAACTACATTTCAGTGGTGCCGAGGCACCTTGTTCCACAGCTCACCCCAAGAGGGACTCCTCTATGGTTTCTCACCTTGTCTAGGTTCCCAGAGCTCCCAGAGGGAAACAACCCGCTGCTGTGCCTCTTGGCATTTCCTTGGGAGGATAGAACCTGTCAGAATTCCGTTCCTGTTGGTATTTATGATATGCTCCATCTACCATGACTGGCACTATCCTATAGAGCTACATTTTAGTGAAAATTATATGTGAATCAATGTGACAGACAGAGACTTGGCTGTAAAACTTTGTGTTTACTGAAAACTCATCTTATCAACAGGTTGTATGATTTAGTCATTCCCTGAGGTTGGAACTGAATTACAAGAGTCTAGATTCAGCTTTGGTCTCTACATAGCAGACTCCCCTATGTGGGAAACTCTACCAATGGCCATATTAGGGGACATACAGTACAGTGGTACCTGAAGTTCTAGTGCTGTCCTATGCCATTACAAACATTTACATGGCCTTGTTCCAGGGTAGTTAGTGGTCTGCTGATGTAAATTGGTCATCTGGGGTTATGCTTGGCAAATGGGTGGGGAAATATCCAAACTACTTTTTTTGTTGTCCTGGCGTCTGTTTGGACAAGAACAGTGTCCTACTGTATCTCAGGGTATTCAACTCTTACCCTACGAGGGCCGGAGCCTGCCTTCTATATTAATATGAGTTACACCCAGCTGGTGTATAAGGGTCTAAATAAGTCCCAGATTAGAGTGGAACTGTCTTCAATGGCCAGAGTTAAATAGGGCTGGTCTATGTACTGCAAACCTAGGGACAGGCTGTCCTGTCTTGTTTAACTTACTCTGTTTTATCTGGTGACCTATTGGAGTTTAAGCCACATAACTATACATAAATGTATCTTCATGTGACTGTTCTGTTGGACAAAACATAAAATGTGACTAAAATTTTCTTGCTCACAAAAATTTTGATAAAATGTTCCAAGACTTTCTTCACTAAAAGGAAAAAGCTGAACCTAAGATGACCCAAAATGAGCAAAATGACATGTTCATACAGTTGATGGTGAGCATATGAAATAATCAGATTCCTTTTGGGCAAATATATATTTGGTAATCTGAAAATGGCTCTTTTATACTGACACACCAATGCAGAAGATAAAAAATACACATTCATGATTAGAATTGTTAAAACATATCTAGGGTTACTAAGACTTTTCCTCAATACTGTACATCCTGTAGTAATTCACAGGTCATGTGCATATTTACAGTTCCAGTCCATGTGTGACTAGTACTGACTAACATACGCATGTTGGGCTAAAACCGAGAATCTTTACACAATGAGAACAGTCACCCATGAAGCATCATTACCATCACTCCACAAAAGCTGCAGTCCTTGCGAGACAAGGGAAACTAAAACCTCAGTGAACGACGTAACAGATTGAAATCTATCAGCGCCTCCCATTAACTGACTAGTAATTTCCCATCCATTACACATGTATCTATTGCATCTAGATGCAGAGAAGTAAGCAGAGGTATGGGTGCAGTATAATGCAGCTGTGTCATTTACAGTTACTAGCCTGGAGGTGGTGTGATGTTGTGAGCATAGCCTTATCAGTCTGTGTGGGACAAATGGCCAGTGTCTGATGGGCAGAGCACAGGGAAAGAAACTCTTCAGGTGGTGGGATTTTTTAAATCATGGCTGACCTGTACTGTATGCCCTCTGCCTGCAGGAGGAACATTTTCAAAACAGTGGGTGGGAGGGGTCAGTGATAATCTTGCCTGCACTCTTCCTGGCCCCTAGAGTCATGTATGACTTCAATGGAGGGCAGGTGGCAGCCGTTGAACTTTTCTGCAGACTGTACACGTAGTTTACCTACAGACAAACCGAAACCCGACAGTGATGGAGGACACGAGGATGGACTCAACAATTAAGGAACTGGACAGACAGAGGTCAGCTTGATAGACAGCTCACCTTTGACATAATTTTTGTCCCTCTCTGGCCAGAGACATCATTAAAATTGCAGAGAGGAAGAACAAGTTACTGTTGGTAGAACTCTCTGTGCCCTGGGAGAAAATGAAAGAGGGAGGGTACCAGGACAAGGGAAAATAACGAATCCTGTCAGATGATGTGCAAGGGAGGGAATGGTGTCTAGTCTTACAGAGGTAAAGTTAGAGGCTGTGGCTTTTCGGTCTAATCAACAGGGAGGCAGATTTCTGCATTGGGCATCAAGAGAAATTTACCTGTTGTGATTATTTTTAAGCTCTTGCTGCTAAAGTTGGGAAGGGGTTTGCCATTAAATACCAAGCATTTTCCCTGTGTGCAAGAGATCTAATTTACATATCAGGAAGATGAGCGATGGCAGTGTGGCATATTTCCAACTGGAATTTGTGCATGTGCAGCGTGTAAGCCCACCTCTTTCGTAATCTTCTTATTTCATCCCTGTGCACGCTCTCCTTCACTCGCTGCCCTTACTGTGAATACTGATTAATTGACTCTTGTGAAACTAGTATTTGGCTATATTTGCATAGTTTGTTATTAAAGCAAGAACTGAAGGTGATTTAGTTTTTGTCTTCCAATCCCTTGTTTCAATTGGTTACTGTTTATTTAATATTTAATTTTAGTTATTTCATTACAGGTTTAATTTTTCACGCTGGAAGCCATCCACAAACGGACAACAACATGGGGCAACAATACGGCCTAATACCACACATCAAAATCACCAGTGTTAAATCAACTCTGAGAGTGTTAAATTAACACTCTCAGTGTTTATATAGTGCCAATGGGAAGCATATAGACACCGACAGTGTTACTCTAACATTCTCAGAGTTGATTTAACACTGGTGATTTTGCTGTGCATGGACTCACCAAGTTGAGGATTTAACTGGAAAAGATCTGAAAGTTCCAATAAGATCTGTCACAGGTCTCAGGAGGATCCAACAATGATTGTTTCAGAAATTCAACCTAGTATTTCTCAAACGCACATAATAAATATGTATACAGTATATATTTGATAAATACTGTTTTGAATAATCCTGGAAACCACTATATTTGGTGAGTTTAATCATCCCGTACATGAACTAACTAAAGGCAACCATGTTGGATGAGCAGTGCGAAAAGAATTGGATGAACCATGTGAGCGCTCTTCTCCATCGCGCATCGGTTGAGCTGGGTTTCAGAGCTGCTGGCGAAGCAGAGTTAATTGGGGAAAGAAATTGGACAAGAACAATTGGGAGGGGAGGAAATGTGGAAAACCATAAAACAAAACAAAAAATCCTGGAAACACCATTGCAGAGGTTGATTAAACACATTCTGCTTAAAAATCACAGCTCCAATTACTGGGCTTCAATTTATGAAACGGTGTGAAAAATTAGGCCAGCTCCATGTAGAGCGGCGACATCAGAAAAAAGTATAATCACAAGATCCTAAGGAGAGACACTGATTCGAACACACCTCACTATGTTGTTCTGCATCATTTCATGAATTGTACTTAAAAATATTTCTGCGGCTTACTGGCAAAAGCAGACAATGAATACAGTTCCACACAGGATTTTGTGCATATCAATTCTCAGCATTTGTTAATTCCATTCAGAATCGGAAAAATCTCCCATTGCATATATTTTCCTGATTAAAGTCTGTTGTGAGAGAAGCTTTTTGATGAAACTGGGTTAACATGTATATTTAATAGCACATTTCCCCTGGCCCAGCATGAATGTGGATGCTACTGAGGTTTGGCATGTTGAAAACAGATAATGCCACACCTCCCCTGGTAGAGAAAACTGTCAGAAAAGACTGTTGGTGTGTGCTTGTAAAATGCTTTTGATACCAAACCATAAAACATATGTACCTCGTAATATACCTTGTGAAATTTGCGAACATTAATAACAGTAGTTTAATCAGCTACCATTAAAAGATATTCACTTCAGTATGATTAGAGAGGTAGTGTATAATGTGAAAGGCATAGCATTATCCTTGTGTCATAGGGAGATCATACATTTTTATGGTAACATTTTCAAGGTAATATTACCATTGGAAGAAACACACAATCACACGTTTAGCATTAGTTCTTTTACTGGCATATATTATAAATATTTTTACTATTTACACATAGAAAATAGTCTATTATTTTCATATATTTCAGCATGTTGGCATTTCCCCCAAACTGTACAGCGTAATACCATAATAGACAATCTACAAACCTGAGACACTAGAATAAAGTAAAATACAGTAGCATGGAACTTTTTGTAATTCTTGCTACACAGTAGCAGTTATTAACATATTGGACCCGGTACAACCTTTTAATCAACAAATAACCAACTACACAAAATATATTCCATTATATTGTAGTATCTCGCAATTCACAATATTAACCATCTATGGCTGTTTTGTAGGCCAAAAGAAATGTTTAACATTTATCATATTATGTCAACTGGTGATGCGAAGACATAATGGCGCTCGAATGACTGTCATTACTCACGCACCATATGCCTTCACCCACAGTAAAAACACAAAGGATAAAAAGAATACCACCCAATCCAGTCCAGTGTGCTCCAGAATATTTGGCTGACATCCTTTCGGAGGAGCTCATCATAGTGAACTGCCAGGCAGTGTGTTGGTAATGGACCACTTCTGTCCAGTGCATTTTTGAAGGGACAGCTGGTAACCAAACTCATTTTCATTGCTTGCCACCAGCTCAAGGCATCGCCTCGATTTCTTGTTTTGAATGGAACCTCCCTGAAAGAAACAAGCAGGTAGGTTAAGGTATGGCCTATCACTTTAACCTCACAGTGCTGTGAATGAACGTCATGTTTCTTCAAATGCTACACAGCGCCTCTCACAGATATTATCAGCATGATCACAAAGCAAGAAAAACATTACATCTGCTGTTATACTCGGTAGACCTCTCAGCAGGAATGCCAGGAGAATGTGATAATGAAATAGGATGTCGGGAGATAGCGTTAAACGGACAGAGTAATGTTCACACGTCGCCTGAGAAAACAACACTCCCTTGGAGTGTTTGTCAATTAAGGAATCTTGAGCTTCGGAAGTCCGTCCATTTCCTCTCTCTGTCCTGTGTGTGGATCTGTGGGATCTGACTGGCATAACAGCTGTGGCTTGAATTGAACTGTTGGGAGCCATGCGATGGGAGGCTGCACACATCAGATACGCTCACTATCTCTGTGTAACTACAGGGCCTAGGGTTCAGAAAACGGTCTGTCAATCAGTAGGACAACTCAAGCTGTACACGCATCAGGATTCAATAGGGCTTTTGGTTATGCTTGAAGAGTAGATGCTCTATAAAAAAAGAGTGGGATGTTCATTTAAGGTTCAGACATTCTGCCGATGTGACCTGTACGTTTACCAAACAAATACTTCCAATTTCTGAAGGATTCATATTAAAATATTAAGCCACAACAAACTATAAGTAATCCCATTACGACATTTTCATCAATGTTTCTTTGCACACAGTGATTTGTTTAGGTTAATTTAAAATGTCATTAATTAAAATTAGTCCAGTCCATTTAGGATATAATTTAGATTAGTATAAAGTACTGTCTGATTAGTTTAGCATGCTTGTCAGGTCTAGCATGGCTAAAAGCTATGGAATGAAGCAATTATCTGGTTGAGTGCATTTGTAAAATACACGAGGGATGGATAAAGTTTACAAATTCACACTGTAATTGTTTATATCAGTAATTAACCTCTCATTGTGAAATACTGGTTGTCAGATGTAGCATTAACATAGTTCATTCCATATGTTGAAACTAAAGACATATTGCCATTCGTTAAACCTCATTAGCCACACAGCGAAAATTTCTTAGAATAAGGAGGAAAACAACATTCACCTGCAAATGAGATGACAAAGAAAATAAAAAGAACAACATGATTCAGTACAATCAAATAGCACTTATGAACAAGCCTGACTATGGCTTCTCCAACTTAGCACAATGCAGCGCAAATTGGCATAGTGCTGCCCGGGATTTGGTATCGATAAATTGGATTATCCCTCTTGCCAAGTTGATCTCCAGCAACTTGTGTGCAGATCGGGCACCTGTAAATGTAAACATGGATGTATATTTGGTGAGCGTAATCATCCCGTGCATGAGCAGACTAAATGAGTCTGTGTTGAATAAGCAGTGTGAAAAGAAACGGCCAGCTCGGCGACATGTGGTTGGATGAACAATGTATGCGCCCCTCACTATCCCGGATCTGTCCAAAGTGTTGCGGAGCTGCTGACAAGGAAGGGTTAGTGTGAATTGGACAAGATCAATTGGGAGAAGAGAAAGAATTAGGTTAAACTCTTGGGCATTATCTAGTACTCGTATGTTGTTATTATTGCTAATGTAGTTATTTCAGCTTGTCAAATCTACAATGCATGCCAAGTTTTCATCCCATTTTCATCAGCTGAAAGAAAAGAAAAATGCATATTTCTTGCAGAGTGTGTGCTCAAATGTGCTTACAGTACCTCCTAGCAATTATACTTCACCAAGATAATCCATAAACATGACTGGTGCGGGATGTAAAAACAGAAAAACAAGCAAGAGATACCATTCAAACTTACTTTATGCATAAAGGTGTGCTTGTATAAATGTTTAGAAATACACTTTATACTGTATTTATAGGTTTTCCACTAACACCCAACATTATTTTTAAAGAGCTAAATCAAGCCACAGCACTTGTAAAGTTTACTTGTAAAGTGAACATTTTACCTCGCTTCTAGAATATTGTTTTATATGAAACAAAGTCACTCTGTGATGATTTATAGTTTAATTTCAATTCCCAAACAAAATAAAATGTGTTTTGCCTGATCAATCATGTTTTCATTAAAGAATGGCACATATCTTACATATTCTGCCAGGGTATGAAAACATACGAGCAGGACTGTATGCAGGACACTGTGTATTGAAGTGTGGCTCATGTTATCTTGCAGTGGGAACGATGCACACACACAGCATGCATAAGCTGTGATGGGTCTCTTTATGTAAGCCCTGAATCGCAAGGTGTTTTTCTTTAAACCCATTATAACGTGGTAGTGTCTCAATATAACGAGATACTATATCATTATAATGAGATAAAAAGATGGCCTGTATGTCATTTCTGTAATAACATCTTCTGGTGAAGTCTGACAAAAATTATGTAATATCTCCTTGTTATGGGAGTATCTTTATTTATTTTTTATTTCTCATTTATCTTAACAGGTAAGCTAATTAGGAACCATTTCTCATTTGCAACAATGACTTGGCCAAAGGCATGACAGTGTAAAAAGCTGTTACACATAGTCCTAGTCCACAAGTACACTGGTATTTTTATAAACTGAGTTTTTCCTCTGTTTAAAAAGAAAATCTCCATCCACATGAAAACGCAAAAACATGCTATCAAGCACTGTCATGAGCATGCCAAAACAACACGTGGCGATATATACCTAACTGTAAAGCCATGTTACGTAAGGTTATTTTTACCCGTAGGTAGATTTGTTAGTGCAGCAAGGGTATGACATCCATCATCATGACACATGACACTACAAAAACACACCAAAAACGGACAAAATACTAATAAATCTAAAACAAACACAAATACTAAAGGTTCCATCAATCAGAACACAAGAGAGAGAGAGATAAATAAATAAAAATAGTAATAAATATTTTCTCAAACCAATCAGAAGCCTGAAAAAAAGGTTATTACCGGTTCTGGTAGGCTACACACAAGACAAAATATCCGGTTTCACTGGCTACATGACAACACTGCATCCAGAGTTTCTGAAAGTCTTCACCGTGGCAGGAGATTTAAAAAAGTTTTGGTTTCAGTGACCTGACACTGCGTACGCAATGTGGACGAATGGCCATACAGCATAGAAAAAGCTAAGGTTTTGAAAATACCCATGTTCGTGTGGACTGGGCCATAAAGTGCTCAAAAGAAACTATAGAAAATGGAATATCTGATTAGTGTGTGAGTGGGTAGATAACGCAAGGTCTAGGTGTTAGAAGAAAAACGTTATTCATTAGTGCATTGTATATTGCACTGTCAGTTCTGACAGGAAGCACGAGTGAGATAGGTGTCTGTCCTAATCAGCTGATTGACGTTCATGCTCCAGTGCGCAATTCTGTGAGTGTGGGCTTTTTGTGGGGGAATGTGGTTAACTTTTCCCTGTTGGTTTGTTATTCCTCGTGTGGTGTGGGTTGGTTGCCGTCTCGGGCAAGTGTTTTGCGCAACAATTTTGGCAATAGTTGCTTGTTGTTTGTTGTTTTCCTGCGTTTTAGACTACTTAATTTGCTTCATCCAGTGAGGTGTGCTTCCCAGGTATTTGTCCACTTTTTGTTTCAAACTTCAGTATGTTATGTTGCCAATCCTTGCGTGTTGCGTTAATTTTATTACAGTCCTTCACTTGCTACTGATGTGGGTATCTGTATAATCATTGGTCGACTAAATGGCTCGTTCTTTTAAGTTAGTGTCTGCTTGTTAGCATTGGGTGTATGGAATATTTATATAATTATTTCCAAGGTAGCTGTTTCTGGGTAAGTTGCACCTTACAACTGAATGGTTCAAGTAGACTTACTATGATTTCGCTATGCTATTTTCATGACATTAGTTGTTTAGTGCGACATTTGACACTGGCTATTATACGGTTATTAACCTAAAAATATATCTTTCTGGCGAATGATACAAAGTACTTCTGGGTCCTTATTGTTCAAAATCGAAGTCTGCAATTACTGCAATAAAAACATTAGTTTGTGTGGGTTATTGCTAGGTAAACTTTTATTATTAAGTGTTCTTGCCTTTGGCAAGGAACACATACTATTATCCGACATATATATTATTATTATTATAGCAAAAATATGCCCCCCTACTCCTCCCAGAGCTTCAAAAATCGATACATAGAGTAATGTACCAAAACGTGCGGCTCGATCCCGATCGCGTTGGAATTGTTTTGTGGAAGGTTTCGTAAAACGATTC
>JACXGM010013384.1:0-23074 GCA_016801145.1 Umbra pygmaea | reverse complement strand
ATATATAGTATGTATATATATATAGTATGTATATGTCATCATACCCCTTTTAAATAGTAACTTTCATAGATATAGATCTATGAAAGTTACTATTTAAAAGGGGTATGATGGTTTTCTAGGCACTGTAAAGTAGATGCATGGCTCTTGAAATAAAAAATAAAATACTGCCACCACTTGGCAGCGCTTCTAATACTGAGTCAGAGTCTAAGAAAGTCTTATAAGTACATTCTCAGGGCCACAGACTATATAATTAAATACTCCGTATTTTACCAAAACATACTTGTAGACCAAAACATATGAAAACAAAATACATTTAGAGACAAATACAATAAGAAACATATTACTTAGGAAAATATTTTTCTTCTGTTAATTGAAACAGAACTGTAAAAAATAGTTCATAATTTAAACACCAATGATAAACAGTTTAATATTTCTAATTCTCTTGTGTGTGTGTTCAGAATTGACTGGCACAGCTGGGGTCACACTGTAACAGCCGAACAATGGACGGGTCACTCTTGGCGCCTTTGATAAATTCTTCTAGCGACAGTCTACCTGCAGTAACAAAAATTAATGTACAATTAATTTTGTTTATTCATAACATTTTTGAAATTGGTACAAACACGAAAGGGAAGAACTAAAGAAGGGGATGCAGGGGTCTGCATGGCTACTGTGGGCTAGGTCACTCTTGCAGGACAAACTACGCCAGGATAGTCAGTGGTTTGAGCCTGGCTATGGCTTCTCCGACTTTGCCCGGGCCTCCAGCACGAGGCAGCAAAAATATGATCTACCTTGCAACGTTGCTCTCCAATGACATCCTGTGAGCAAATCGGTTACCTGTGAATTTAATCATGGAGGTGTAGTTGGTGAGCGTAATCATCCTGTACATGATCTGACTAAAGGCTTCTGTGTTGGATGAGCAGTGTGAAAATTTTTTTGGCTCGGCCACATTAGTGCCCTTCACCAACCGAAATCTTTCGAATGGGGGTTGTGGAGCTTCCAACATAGCAGGGTTTTGACAAAAACAATTGGAAGGGGAGCAAAATGTGGAAGAATTAAAAAAATATATATAAAGAAATATGGGTATGCCTGCAGACAATTTTTCTTGCTTTCTCTTCATTTTTGTGATACCCAATTTGTGATTGGAATGTAATGTTTTCTAGTACCTTTGCTAGGTCAACTAGGAAGTCTATACCAGAATCCATACCGGCGGAAGGAAAGCACTCTCAGGCATTTTACATTGTTTGAGCTCATAGGCTCACAGGCTGCTGCAAGAAGCATATAGAGCACAATAAGCAAATCAATCATGTTTGATTCCCAATGAAGAAAATAATGCTTTTTGGGCTAAATCCCGTACGGGTTTCCTCACCGTCATTGTTCGAGTCCATCTGTTTGAAGATCTTGTCTGTCCTTTTCTCCGGAGTGGACTCATCATCTGGCATCTTCATGACAGAGGACACCATTTTGTAGATGGCCTATATGCAGGTAGAGAGAGAATCAGTTAAAGTTAACCCGTAATTCAAACAAAAATAAAGCTGTCATCCCATCAACGGTTTTAGTTAAAATTAGTGCTGTCAGTTAAACGCGTTGTTAACCGCGATTAACGCAAATCCAGTTCACAACAATTGGCCTAGCAAACTTTGTAGTTTTTTCACATGCTGTGAAACTAGTAACGACTAGTAACGTTAAAAAAACTACAACACCACACCGGATCTAACTAGAGCGGAAACAAAACAACAGGCACCGCAAACACAATGGTTTGGGCTTGCGTTGAGAGCTGGCCAAAGAGTAGTAGGCTATGTTATGTTTTGAGTGGATGGCGAGCGTGATACGCCGAAATGGATACCAATACAATTCTGAATGGAAAGTTGACAAATGGTTCCATTGACAAGACCAAAGCGATCTGTGTGTTTGGTCGTTGAGCTATCATTGCAGCATGTCCAGTCTGAAATATCACGTGATGGCAAACCACACAGCTGATGAAATTCTCCGCTCCCTCGTCAAAGCCAGGCGACAATGGATGACTTTAGACGACAGTCCTATGCTAACGCATGGGATATAGCATTCGAAAGGTAGATTATGTTTTACTTTTTTCATTAAATGTTTCCCCATTTTTCTTCCCTTCCCAGTTCCCAAGAACCCTGCCTTGTCGGCAGCTACGCAACTCCTTGGACGGATCTGTGGGATTGGCGAGGGGCTCACACATGGTTCATCCAACCACATGTTCGTTCATCCAACCAGCAGTGCGAAAAGAATCGGCAGCTCAGCGACGTGGTTGGATGAACCATGTGCGCTCCCCTCGCCATCCCACAGATCCATCCAAGGAGTTACGGAACTGCCGACAAGGCAGGGTTAGTGGAAATTGGGAAGGGAGTAAATAAAGTACAACAAAACTGTACATTTGTTGCTGACATAAGCTGTCTCTAATTAAACAGCCGCTTTTGCATATGGGTTTTTGGCGGAGGGATTGCCTAAGGCAGAGCTTGGCACACCTGCACAATTTCTAGCATCTCGGTGCGACTGATGTAGCCATTCCCGTCCAGGTCATACATGCTGAATGCCCACTTCAGTTTCTGCTCCAGCCTGCCCCGTGACGTGACGCTCAATGCAATGATAAACTCCCGGAAGTCTATCGTCTCATCTGAATTGGTGTCAAATGTGCGGAAGACATGCTCTGCAAACTTCGAGGCGTCACCGTATGGAAAGAAGTTGGCGTAGATCTTCTTAAATTCTTCAACGGTCAGGTGGCCTGTGGGGCAGTCTTTCAGGAAGCCCTTGTACCACTCCTGGAGCTCGTGGTCAGTGAACTCAGTGTTCTCGCGCAGGTCATTCAGCACTTCGGGCCGCAGCTTGCTGTTCTGTTTGCCCATGGCAAGGTCAGCCTCTCCTCTCTCACCTCGTTGGCGTTTCCCTCCCTCTGCCAAAAGGAACGTTACTGCAGCTAAATCCTTTTTTACTTTATTGAAAAACAGCTAGGGGAATATCAGTCAGATCTATAAAGAAAGAGAAATACGTTAGGCAAGGCAAGTTTATTTATATAGCACATTTCATACACAATGGCAATTCAAGGTGCTTTACATGAACAGGAAAACATAAAAATTTAAAACAGATTAAAGATAAAATTAGTATTAGGGAATAGGCACATACGTTGTCGAAAAGAAAAACAAATCCATATTTCTTCCTGTAATTGGTTTTTGCAGTTTTCTGATATTTGCAGTTTTATGATATTTGCAGTTTTCTGATATTTGCAGTTTTCTGATATTTGCAGTTTTCTGATATTTGCAGTTTTCTGATATTTGCAGTTTTCTGATATTTGCAGTTTTCTGATATTTGCAGTTTTCTGATATTTGGCCCCTCGGAAATGGCTTCGGAATGCCTTCTTGAAATTATGATTTATGGTGAGATAATAAAAGAAATTTAACATTAAAAAAAATATTGTCATTCCTTGTCATAGATTTGTGGCTCAGGATGGAAAATAAATCACTTGTTAATGAAAATTGTTGTGAGAAGAAGAAAGGACAACAAAATTGTACATTTGTTGCTGACATAAGCTGTCTCTACTTAAACAGCTGCTTTTGCATATGGGTTCTTGGCGGAGGGATTGCCTATAAGGCAGAGCTTGGCACCTGCACAATTTCTAGCATCTCTGTGCGGCTGATGTAGCCATTCCCACACTGTAGAGAGGATGCATACAGTATGGGCAGAACATGATCAGCACATGTCATTTAGGAAATTCTGTATCACCAAATCATTCGGAACATTCCTAAGCAACACCGTATTTGGTTTAATGTTAGGTGATTTGGCCTTAAAGTAAAGTGTGCTATCCTATTATTATTTCAATTTATTTTCAGCCAAAGGTTGACTGTTTGTTTCTCTTTCAAGATGAAGAACCATGGCGTTTTAATGAATAATAACAAGATAAAACACAACTTATAATGTCATAAACATTACTTAGTGCATGTCACAAACTGCCTGAAATATGCAGAAAAAAAATAACATCACATTGGAGATTTGGTTAAATGACGTTGTGGCTAAAATAAATGTGTGAAGAAGCCAAGGTCAGGAGTGTCGAATCTAGCCATTGAAAACTGCTGACAAAAAAGTCTAAAAGGGAAATGAGTGTGATTTATCCGGAAATTCTGAGATTTGCGGAAACAAGGTCCACCCACTAAAGATTACTCATAAAAATAAATAATTATAATAAATAACATTGTTCAGGTCAGGGGAGCAGACAATGAGTAAAAAGAAAAACAGGAAGTGGAAAATTGAAACGCCCAAAATGTCCTGTGGGCTGGGTAACAAAAGGGTGTTCCACTTTCCTGGTGTTAGGTTTTGGCCATCTTCCCATTCCTCAAGGGAAGAATATAATTGTAGATGACAAAAGGCTTAGACGACACCCAGTCTGAATACACACATACATTGTACATGAACAAGCATGCACGCACGCACAGTCTAAACAACAATACATTGTTTCACAGAAATACACATAATTGCCAGTGTAATTTGGAGAACAAAAAAAACCAAAAAACGGAAAGAGCAATTACTAAAAACAGAATGGAAAGAATGAGTTTGTCTAAAAATGTGGCTGGTATGATCAAATGTATCATTTTTCACTTAGGATCAAGAGGCATAAAATGAGGCAACTAAGTCTATTGTTGTAACTTAGTTGATGTTCAGATCAAATTTTTTCTCCAATTTACGTAAGTAATTCTAAACGGTCCAATTGTTTCTGGCTTGGAGGTGGAGTCAGAGTCAGGTGTGAACACACTGAACACAATGCATTATGGTCCTGGTTAATATGGGTGCTCAAGCTTCTATCCTTGTCTAGACGTACAGGACAATCACTGAGGCTGGGGGGCTTGGATACAGACAGTCAGTGCCTTGGGCATCAAGAGATGTGGGTGGACCTCCTGAGAGAAGTAGCTTGTGTTGTGATTTATAGCGGTAGAGTCCATCTCTGTTAGTGAAAGGAAATCAATACAACTGTGTAGAGGATCTCACTTTGTAATTTAGCACATTGATTGAAATGTGAAGCCTTACAAAGCTGAATGTAATATGCTACAAGGATTATAGCAGTACATAAACTCAATGATATTTCAAAGAATATCCACGTTGCATTGGTAGTAGAAGCATGGTGTTTCAAAGTATTTTACAAGCAGCAAAGTGTGATGGCTGTATTTTTTTGCGTGTTGACTTCCTCCCACAAAACGTTCAGCCAAATTGGGAAAGCTGTTTTGATTTTGTCTGGTACAAGCAGTGTAACGTTCACTGTAACTACTTGCCACAATTGGCTACATTATACTGAATCACTGCTTTTTCATTGGAAGCATTGGGGCTCTAAACTTTCTTGAACGCTTTAGAATTATTTATATGCATAAATATGACCTAATACATCATCCGATTTTCCTTAAATTAGATAAACAGAATCCAATAAAAAAAGACATATTATACTTGCTAATTTATTAATTGAGGAAAATAATCCATAATATTATATTTTTTTGTAATTTTTTACATTATTGCTTTCTATATTTTACCCCCATCCTTACCATTACCGGACTAATTATCCATTATTATATATCTGTGAGTGTCAAAATTATGTGAACGTTTGCTTTCAGTATCTGGTGTGACCCACTTGTGCAGCAAAAACTGCAACTACACATTTCCAGTAACTGTTGATCCGTCCACGGGGTCTCCATGAATAGTCGCTGCATTAGAGGACAGAAGAGTACCAAGGGATCTTTAGTGACCACAGAGAGTCAGGACACCCGTCTATTATCCCCAGCCCTAAATCACATTAAATACGTTCTGAGGTAACTATTTTGTAAAACCGAAATATGTCAAATATGAACGTATCAGAGGGTCAATTACGTTTGTAGGGAACTAAATTGAACACTCGAATAACATTCAAAATGAACATATGAAGATCATGACGTAGCATGTAAATAGCATAGTTTTTGCTAGGGCAAAGGTCGGGGATGGTGGATGGGCGTATAAATCCGCGACTTGCATGCCAGTGTTCGCGAGTTCAAATCCAGACCGGCACTTTGTGTGTGTTTTGTTCTACATTGCTTGCGTCATGCAGACACGCGATTGTCGGTTTTTGTAATGTTACCCCTAACCTTAAATCTAACCTTAACCTTAGTAATGTCATATCTAACCTTAACCTTTAGTAACCTCATGCCTAACCTTAACCGTTACTATCCTCCTACCTAACCTTAACTGTGAATGTTGCAATATAAGTTCGAACACTATGGAATGTATGGAATGTTCTCGCATAAATCCGCTAAACCAAATGTACCGGAGCAACGTAATTGAAGTACAAATATAGCCTAATAACAAAACGTGCAGTTCAAACGTAAAAACACCCTAATAATGTTGGCATATAACGTAATTTAGGTTTTCAAAATAGTTTCCTGAGAACGTAATTTGGGAGAAATTCTGAGATTTACGGTTGCAGCGATTATCCCATGTGAAAGACGGTAACCTACGCAGGGCAGATGCCCCCATTATTGCCCGGGGCATTGGGAATTATCTTTATACCACAGGGAAGAGTACCCCCTACTGGCACTCCATCACCTCTTCCAACAGCATTGGTCTCCCATCCAGAGACGAACCAGGCGTGACCCTGCTTAGCTTTTAGAAGAACACCAGCACTGAATACAGGGAGCTATGCTGCTGGACATTCAGAGCGAGGCAGCGCAAATTGGCATAGCGCTGTGAGGATTTGTGTTGGATAAGTCAAATTATCTTTTCGGCCACGTTGCTCTCCAGTGACTCCTTGCATTCAAATCGGGCGCCTGTAAAATTAAATCTGTGTAAAATTAAATTGCGGAAGTGTAGTTGGTGAACGTAATGATCCCATGCATGATCTGACTAAAGGCTTCTGTGTTGGATTCGCAGTGCGAAAAATGTATTGGCAGCTGGGCAACATGTGGTTGGATGAATCATGTGCGCGCCCCTCTCCATCCTACAGATCTGTCTAAGGAGTTAAGAAATAGCCGACAAGTCAAGGTTAGTGGGAATTGTAGGGAGGAAAATAGGGAATGGGATGTTGGTGGGTTTCCTCACTTGAACTGCTTGCTTAAGGTTCTTCCACAACATTTTGATAGGATTAAGGTCAGGAATTGGCCATCCCAAAAAAAAACTTTTTCGTCTTTAACCATTCTTTGGTAGAATGACTTGTATACTTAGGGTTGTTGTCTTGCTGCTCGACACACCTTCTCTTGAGATTCAGCTCACAGACAAATATCCTGATATTTTCCTTTAGAATTTGCTGGTATAATTCAGTATTCATTTTTCTATCCAAGCTGTCCTGGCCCAGATGCAGCAAAACAGGCCCAAATCATGATACTACCACCACCATGTTTCACAGATGGAATAAGGTTCTTATGCTGGAATGCAGTTATTTCCTTTCGCAAACACACCGCATCTCATTTACACCAACATTTTTTATATTTTGGTCTCATCTGTCCACAAAACATTTTTCCTTCTGGCTTGTCGACGTGATCTTGAGCAAACTGCCGATGGTCAGCAATGTTCTTTTTGGAGGAGTGTCTTTCTCCTTGTAACCCTGCCATGGTGGTCTCATGAACATTGACATTAGCCAATGTGAGAGAGGCCTTTAGTTGCTTAGAAGTTACCCAGGGTTCCTTTGTTTGTGACCTCACAGACTATTACACACCTTGCTCTTGGATTGATCTTGTTAATTCATCACACCTGGGGAGGGTAACAATGGTCTTCAAAGTCCTCCATTTGTAAACAAATTTGTACACCTGTCTGAATGGGGATTGGTGGAGTCAAAAATCTATAGAAATGGTTTTGTAACCTTTTCGCACCTGTTGAGCATCAACAGTTATTTTTCTGAGATCCTCAGAATTCTCATTAGTTGTTGCCATGGTGCAATTCTACAAACGTGTTGTGAAGATCAGAATTTGATAGATCCCTGATCTTTAAATAAAACAGGGTGACCACTCACACCTGGTTGTCATCCCATTGATTAAGATCACTTGACGTTAATTTCACCTTAAGGTTATCCTTACGGTTCACATACTTTTGCAAATCACAGATATGTAATAATGGATCATTGTCCTCAATAAATAAACAAACAAGTCTAATATCTTTCTCTAATTTGTTCAATTGGGTTCTCAATATCTACTTTTAGGACTTCTGAAATCTGTTGATTTTTCGGTCCTATTTATGCAAAAATATAGAAAACTCTAAAGGGTTCACAAACTTTCAAACACCAATGTAGTTGTAAGGCACAACGCCACCTAAATCACTGTAAATACTGTGTATATGGAACAACAAATATAGTGTTTACTTGTTCGAAAGTGAAATGTCAACATAGTTCTACTTTTTGTAGAACTAGCAGCCAGGAAATGTTGAAAAAGTAGCTGTGGCTAAATTTGAATGCTGTAGTGAATTTATTAGGCCTGGCTGAACTGTTATGGTCTTCTCCGGAATTCATAACATGGAGAAGTTTAAATGTCGTTTGTATTAATAGAGACAGTTGCTGTGTTCCAGTAGTCAATCCTTTCATCGGAATATGAGAGAACACTCATTTACAATTTTTCATTGGGGGTAGATCCGCTTAGCCATTGTAAATAAAATATAATCATGTAACCTATCTTGCAAGACTTTTAATCCACTTGTTTTCTTTTGAAAACCCACCACCTGTGTGAAATATTTGGATTTTCTGGTCACGTGGAAATGTTTTTCCACCCAAGCCGATCCAACCCCAGTGAGAGACACAGAGACATTCCAGTTATGAGTTGGGTTCAATAGTTGCTCAGTAATTTTTAACTGTGATATTCTAGGCATTTCTTAACTATTTGAAAGGGCTAGTCAAAATACTTTAGTGATTTATACACTTTTTAACAAACTGTTATGTCAGGCTTATGAATGCATTAGTATTAATCATAGAAAACATCTTCTATGTAATAGAAACCATAATGTGTTTACAAAACAGGAATGCCTGCGGGGAATCGTTGCCATTTCTGTACCGGCACCAATCAAATCCTACTCTACACAGTAAAATCACCAGTGTTAAAACAACACTGAGAGTGGTAAATCAACACGCTCAGTGTATATACTTCCCATTGGCGCTATATAAACACTGAGAGTGTTAATTTAACACTCTAAGAGTTGATTTCACACTGGTGATTTTGCTGTGTACTTAAGTACAGGGAATCCTATCAAACTAAATTGGTTCACACAGAGGCAGATGATCCCTTTAGCTAGCTCTGGGCTCAATTGATTTTTTTGGCACTTGCAAGCGGTAAGATAAGGAAAATAATGGTTTTGCAAAATGGACACGTCTTACTCTTTGACTAAAGAAATCTCCTTTGGTGTAGTTGTGCCCGGGGCAAGGTTGTTATGGATTCTGTGTATCCCTCACATTTTTATCTCTGTTGATAGTTTTCAAATAATATGGTTGTATTGAACCAAATGTACACACTCTGATTTGGCACTTGTACTTTAGTTAGCAGGCCCCAAATACAGCGCAGGTAAACTATGGAAGGATACATGATGAGATTAGAAAGATTATGGATTATTGTTATTTATTAAAAGGCAGCCACGCACCAGTTATTGTGAACAGAATAACACCCTTACTTATACTTGCGTTACTAGAACATTGCAATCACAGTGTGCTCTTTGACACTTTAAAATGCATAATTAAAGCTGCACAATGTAACATTCCAGTCATTTGTCCTGTTGGCCTGAATTTTACGTAGATTTTTTTAAATTTGTATTATATATACTGTACATGTTTTTACTGAACACAGGAATAATACAGGGACAAAATAACCAATTTCCAAAAATATACATTATTTTTATGTCCATAATATGCATTTGGTGCTAGTTAGATATTGTGAAATTTCAATTTTGCTATTCTACTATTGTCTATATTTTCAATCAATCAAGCTTTATTTATTGAGCACTTTAAAACAACTGGAGTTGATCAAAGTGCTGTACAGAAGAATAACTAAAAACATAACGTACATAACTCACACAAACATAGAATACAAATAAACAGCTTATAGACATCAACATGATGAGACAACCATACAATAATATCATAGTATCAAAAGTATCAGAGTGTGATGCCAAGGAGAAGAGTTAGGTTTTTAAGTACGGATTTAAAAACAGACAGTGAAGAGGACTGTCTAACGGGCAGAGCCAAAACATTCCACAGTTTAGGAGCTGTCACAGCAAAAGCATGATTTTGTATTATTTAAGTTGACATTTTCAATCCCTGGATCCAAAATTCTAGTTCCTAACGTTTACTAGTCAGATTATATAGTTTTTGTATTTCCTTTGTAGGTTTATCAAAAAGTTACAAAAAGCAGGTTTAATTTCAATCACATTAAAGATTCTAACATATTGACAGAACAAATAGTATGTTGACAAACTATTCTACAAACACGTGAAGATTGTAATTGTGATTTCTGTCAGTCAAGTCAGGTGTTTTGTGTATTTGATCAAATCAGCAAATGTTTATTAAGAAGCAGGACTAATGATTATGTTTTCTGAGTGAATTCATTTACAAAATCGTTTGTTCAGAGGAATTAATTTATTGTACAGTGGAACAATATAGCTGGAAAAGCTCCTTCAGTAAATAATAAGTCTTAATAGTTGGTTGGTTCAGTTTTAATTGACACTCCTGATGCAAGAATATTTTCACCACAGGTCGGTAACAGATTGTACGGAATGCCCCAATCAAAAAACACAATTTGCCCTTTATACTTGGGACTAGACATTCTGGCACATTCAAGCATCATGCAAAACCCCTTAACAGCCTTGACTGTTAAGACGTTGAAAGAAATTGCTGAGTGCAAAGATTAGGCTTCAGAGTACACAGAAAATTTTCAAGTGTTGATTTTCCAGTGTTAACTATACAGTGTTAACTGAGGTGTTAAATTAACACTTGTTGGTGTTAAGTAAACACAAAAGAACCCCAGTGTTGGTGTTAAAAAACAGTGTTGGTTGTCAGAGTGTTACTTTAACACTGTGAAGTGTTAGGCAAAAATATCACAATTTCCCAGAATGCTTTGCTTCACATTTATTTTTCAGAATTGTTTTAATATATTTTTTGCTTTGTGCATTCGTAAATTGATTACTTTATGTGTCATTATTAAACAGTAATATAATTTTACACTTTTAAAATCTAGTAACAACTGTAAGTGGTATTATTGATTGCAACCATTACTGAGATTAGTGTTCCCGGCTATGTTGTTTAGCTAGTCTTGTCCAGTGAGTAAGTACTTTACCATTGCAGTTTTATTAAATGCAACTTGTGGGTGATAAAATATTACAACTGTTGGATATCCTTTCAGTTGGATTTCAATTTGTATTAAAATAATCAAAATCTTGCTGTGACTGTCATTGTGGTACAAGAGCTGGAAAAATGATCTTGTCAAATGCATGCTGGGAAATATGCAAGTTGGAAATTAACACCCCTGGTTTAAGGGAATAACACAATTCTGTGTTAAAAATACACTCTGGTGCAAAGAAACAACACTGAGTGTCAAAATTAACACTATTAATGAGTTAACATCTTAACACTAGTGAAAGTGTTAATTTAACTCTGAACTGGTGAGAGTTATATAAACTCAGGGAACGTGTTAAACTTAACACTATGGGAGTTGAAATAACACTGACGTATTTGGTGTGTATGAGATGCTGTGTACCAACATCCAGGGGAGTGTAGTTATGAGAGTTTACCTACTAATGCTTTTAGTGGCCTAGTGTGGTTGGGTGGTCTAAGACACACTGGTATCCTGAACATGTACTGCAGCAGCTTGGGTTCAAATCACATCTACTGGTCCTTAAAAGCGTCACATCAGAGATTAAGGTTACAGTTTACCATAACACCACTGCAACCATAGTATAGCCACTGTACTTAAAATTATGATACTATAGTACTGCTATGGAATTAAATAATACCAGACTAATGCATCATTATTGTAAGAATAGCCTAGGATTTAAGAATGTTGGCTAGGCATTAATATGTCATGTAAATGTAATACATTTTCCCACTACAATGCCAAGAGAATATTAGGGTATTTGCAACAGGTACATCATACAGTACATTTTTTAAGGAATATCCAAGAAACGGCACAAAAATATTCCCAACAGCTAGTGAAGCTTTTTTATGTTATTAAAATCCAGTTGTCAATACATGAATCAGTATTTATGACATAATCCATTTCCAATTTCAACCCTAAATCTGATAATGACCAGTGGCAGATTCATTCATTTTCAGTATTTGAAATAACAATGATCCTCCATACAGGTAGTCTTAATAACCTTATCAAACACACTACTGTCATCAACAACAGTACAACTACAACGTCCCCACTGTTTTAGGTCATGGATGCATGTAAACAATGGAAGCCCATCAAAGCACGATCAACTCAAACGCAAAACAAATTAAACATTCTGACAGACAGACAGACAGACAGACAGAAAGACACAGACACACACACACACACACTTACATTCAAAATATATTTTCAGTTGTTAAATATAATCAATTGTCTTTTTCTGTTGCCTGGTAAGATTACCTTGTGGAGCCCTGTCTTCCTTGTATCTCCTTCGTCTTGTCCAAGCCAGAGTGCACCAGGATTCAGGGTGTCTTTCTGATCCTAATCTAGGCCTGCGGGCCAAGGCACGGCCCCTCCACCATTAGGTATTGACTAACGATGTTACACTTTGAAGAAACCGAGGGAACTGAGCAGTAATTTTCTCATTGTAGTGCATCAGGTAAGAGATGTTCACCAGAGCCACACCAGTGCCCTAATCCCGCCCATCTCCGCTGACAGGATCTCCACCCCTCCCAACATAGCTCACACACCCACACACAAATACAGGCCGACCCATGCACGAACACAAAAAACCCTGCACACTCTGGGAATACACACACAAAAAAACACTGTGCACCTCCAACCACCAGCAGGCGTGAAAACTAACATGCTGCCTGGAGGAGATGTAGTTCAGACACTCTGTATGTATTATGGTATGTACACTACAACTGGCAAGCAATACTGGCAGTTTGGAGGATGTGAAGTGTCTTTCATTCAACAGAAAGGTTTTGCAGACTCGACAAAAATGGATAACAAATGTACTGTAAAAGAAAATCTAGACTGCAACTGAGGAACATATATTTGTTAAAAATAAAATGAAGCTAGGTTCAATCAATCAATTATAGTGTTTGAAAAAAAATGTATGCCTTTTAAACCTGGTCTCCATTTTGTGTGAGAACTTTTTATATACATTTTTTTTAAACAACAATCAGAAATGGGATTTTTGACTGATTTGACTGTGAGAAGGCTTTTACTAAAAGGTTTCTCTAAGCTAAGGAACAATGAATATCTTACTGCAGTACATCCACAAGTTTATTCAAAGTAAAGAACCGGATATGTAGTCTTAACGTGTCAAGTTCAGGTGGCTTAGGAAGTATAAACAGACTTTCATACACTATGTTCTGGAGTGGTAGTCATCCAGTAACAATTGGACTAAAAACCTTGAAAACCTGACAATTATTATCATCAACTCTCAGACAGACACCAGTTATCCACTCTCAAGTTTTTTCCATGACACTTCTAAATGTGTTAAAGTGTAACAGTTATATCACTGTCGGGAACACCAAGGATACTTTTAAATCTTCAATATGTTTTACCCTTGGTTTAACATTCTATTAATGTGGTTAAAATGTCAACAATATTTTTATTAATTTTGTTATTAGTATTTTTATACTGGTAGTACTTTCTAAGGTGTTGCATTGAGGTCTCTGTGTGAAATAATGAACACATACGGTGGCTGGGTTGGGAATAACCGAACACGCTTAGATTTGAATTTGTATTTAGTGACTGTCATCTCAGAAACTTGACTGGCACAAGGATTTTGAGCTGTTTCGGGGTCTGGAGTGATCCTTTAACTTTAAAGTTAACAATACATTAGGTACTAACACATCAACTGAATATGAGATCCAGTGCTAACACATCTATTAGCTAGCCAAATAACCTTGGGGCATAGCTAGATAAAAATATTTGCAAACCAAATACTGAACATGGTATGTGAAAGGAATAACAGAGCAAATGGAACCGTTTGGAACAAAGTTGGCTTTAATTCATTTGCATTCATGAGAACAATTGAAAAGTTTCACTGACAACCACAGTATTGAATGTTTATTCGGGTATGATTTAAACTGATTACATCAAATTGATGAATATAGGTGGCCATGACACATGACCATGTCCTTCGGTTGACAACTTCCTCCAGTTTTTTATATTTTATGTTTATCATGAAGACAAGCAAATAGGCACCAAACATGCCTTTGTACCCAAAAACATACTGTACAAAGCACAAGAAAACATATCACAAAATTAAAAAAATATATTTGATCCTAGCTACTGACCATTATCTCTCCTGTCTCAGAACCAATAGTTCAGACAGGTAATTTAGTTTGTGCTGATGTTAATATTATTACAATGTGAATGCACCGTATCTGTGACAATACCCGAGAGGCCTGCAAACATCACAGCAAGATACAGAAGATAATGGGTTAAGCCTTAGGTCCAATCACCACTAATCCAGACAGTCTTGTTAGGGCTGAATTCTCACTTTAGGGCTGAAAAATATTATAAGAACCAATAGGTCAATATAAGTCAATTGAGAACAAAACATTTTCAGTGACAACCTGGCTAAAAGCATACACTTGTAAGCAGAGAGGAAAAGACACAGAACAACAATAATAATAATATATAAATATTTAATAATATAAATACAAACGAAGTCTATATCCATTGGGAATAAAAACAGAAATACAGTGTCAAAAGACGTATGTGAACCCTTCACATATATTCACTGTGCAGGGTGGAATAAATAAGTGAACAGATGGAACCAAAATTTATTCTGGATTCAGGAAGTTGTTTGGAAAAATAAATTATGGTGGAGTGGGCATCAATGTTTAGGGCTACTTTGCTGCCTCAGGCCCTGGAGAGCTTGCAGAAAAATCGATTCCCAAGTTTATCAACAAATTCCACATCTACAGGAATAATTTGGTTGAAGTTTTTTGGGGTCAACCTCTATGTAAATCCAAGGGTTCACATGCTGTTTTCACCGTGCACTGTGAATGTCTACATGAAAATGGATCATTTTTAGTGTATCATTAGCTTAAATAGACTGTATTTGTCTATTGTTGTGACTTTTAAATTCTGGTAATTCCAAATGGTTCACATACTTTTGCTTACCACTGTAAAATAAAACCATATACAGCAAGATATATGCAGACAGATTTTAGGGCTCGGCAGGTGCACAGATCAGAGAGCAGCTTGGAAATGTTGTTTAAGGATTTAGATAGAATTGAAAGTATGATTGCAGTATACATAGCTAGGGAATCAAAAAGCATTGGCTGTTATATTCTCTTGCATGTAATTCCGAATCTCACACATTGTTACTCTAATCTCATTGATAATACCTAAGAACAGAATCTGACAATTCAAATGAGTCATCTCCAAAGCCCACACTGGGATAAAAAGGAATCAAAAACACAAGTGACATAACAGATTGGTTCCTAAGTATGAGTGTGCTACACACCTTTACCACGTGTTTCTCCCTAATGTTACTCCACATGTCCAATCAACACTGATTAAAAAGTAAACATTTTGGATTTCCTGTCAAGGAGGCAATTGCTTTCCGCAAGTTAATGAGTGGATTCTGACTGGGAGAAAATTACACTTAACGTAACCTAACATAACCCTAACTTAAATAACCCCACATATACATAGACTTAACATAAACGTAATGCTTAACCCATAATGACTGAACCTTAAAGTAAACTAAATTCTCACGCTAAATAAAATTGTTTGTTCCTAAACCTAATCCCTGTCTGTCCTCAGGAGGATCACCAACACGTTCTTGTTTTACTATCCTTGTTATGTCTTCTGCTCTTCGGGCTGTCAAAGCCCAGACAGACACCTTGCACCTCATTTTATAACATTTTACTCATTTAGCAGATGCTCTTATACAGACTGACTTACAAGTGCATTCATCTTAAAGGCGAAGTTCACCCATTTTTACATGTGGCCTTTTATTTCATTGTTTTTCATCCATAAAATTATTATTTCTTTGCACTGACATTTATGCCATCTTGCTGACACTTATCTGGATTTAATTACATACCAATTAGTACAGAGCTGGAGGAGAGGGGATATGAGCCTAATGGAAGTTAAGGAATATGAGGTGGCAATGATGAAATAATGGTCAGATTGGAAATGTTGCCAGGACTCCAGTGTTACTGACCCTCCTCTTACAATAAGGAAGGAATCTAGAAAAGGACAGGTCGTTTTTTATTGGCGCGGGGGCCTGTTCAAAAATGAGGGAGGGGTTTCAGCTTTAGTTCTGGGGTCGGCTGTGTTTTTCTTGAGGGGGCAGACGGTAGGGTAGTTCTTCAAAGCTGTTTTCAAGTTATGTTCATTTAATTTATTCTCTCCCTACTTTGTTTAGGGTACCTCCTTATATTGGAGTGCAATTGGAATGATCTGAGCTGCGTTCACAAGCCTAGTGTTCAGGTAGAAATATGTTGATCAGTACAAAAATGCCCTTTCCATTAAGTAAAACAGGAAACATACCTGCTCTATTCTTGAATGTCTATCTGCAATTTTGAAGGTCATTTTGCTAATGAACCACCATTTTAGGCACTTTTAACTTCTTGTAGTCTTATAGTTAGCTAACATTGTATGTATACTTTATTAAAATTGTGTTAGTTTGTGTTAGCAAGATATTTGCAAAGCTTTAGACAGCATTCGTATGATGATAAAATTTGGTACTTCAGTATAGCTAGATGATGATATTATCTACATTTCTTGCAAGTTGACTAGCTAAACAATGTTTACACTGACTTGTGGCAAAGGTGGCATCCTATGACAGTCACAGAACTCTGTATGACCTATTGTACTGGCAATGTTTGTCTAGGGAGATTTCATTGCTATATGCTGGATTGTGTGCATCTGTAAGCAATGGGTGTGGCTGAAACACCTCATTTCAATAATTCCTATTGATGCCCAATTACTTCTGGCCAAAAAGTGCATATAAAAAGCATATGAAAAGTTTTTTTCCATAATTTTATCAAAAAGGGACACCTTCATATATTACAGATTCATTACACATAAAGTGACACATTTCAAGTTGTTTTTTGTTTCAGTCTTCATGATTACAGTTTACAGCTCATGTAAATGAAAAATCCAGTGTCTCAAAATATTAGAATAAAGAATATGTAATACAGACACATGAACCGTCTGAAACATGTTAATTCATGCACGTGTTGAGGAAAGAAATTGTATATGACCATTTTAAATACAGTTAAGACAGTTTAGAATGATATAACTAGATGAGTGTGTTATGTACCTACGATTCTGAGGCCTGAAAGGTAATCTGAGTGTAGACAGGGGCTTTTCCTCTCTCTTGTAGGGAGAGATTCAAGGCCACACAATGACTTTGCAGGAAGGCTCTGTGTGGATCTTGTGATTGTAGAGATGAGCATGGGTTTTTCTCTCAGAGGGAGGGGCAGCTGGGTCACTGTGCAACCGTTGACTATGACAGAGAGGCCATCAATGGCTGTTCTCTTTTATTATAAACATCAGAATAAGCTTATGTCTTATAACTCTATTATCTATTATATATTAGAATGTAATACCATACCTAATACATGTTTGATGCCATTCAGACTGTTACTAACAGGACAGGAGACACAGATAAGGGTTTCTGAGTGAATTTGGGAACAACTACCCAAGGCCATCTGGTGTAAAGATGATTCTAGAAGATGACCTAATGTTTTAATGAGACCTGCTGTCTGCTCATGTGAGACAGTCACATGTCTGAAGAGATAAGGGTCTTCTAGAAGGTGCTAGAGAACAGTCCCCAAGGTTATATAAGCCAGCTCATATTGTAATTCAGGGTATACCTCGAAACACGTCTTTGTTTCCTCGTCGCTGAGATTCCTTGTTCCGAGACAAGAAGTACTTTATTAAACATCCTATGATCAACCTGCTACCTAACTCCAGAAATCATTATTTCAACGAAGAACCTTTCCTTCAATTTAATCATAATTTGCAAACTCAATACTTGGTCATGTATCCTTTTGCATAAATTACAGCATCACTGCGGAGTGGCATGGAGGCAATCAGCCTATGGCACTGCTGAGGTGTTACGGAAGCCCCGGTTGCTTTGATAATGGCCTTCAGCTCATCTGTATTTTTGGGTCTGGTGTCTCTCAGTTTCCTCTTGAAAATTGCCCATTGATTCTCTATTTTGTTCAGGTCATGCGATTTGGCTGGCCAATCAAGGACAATAATATCATGCTTAGCAAACCAGTTTTCCAGTAGTTTTTGGGACTGTGGGCAGGTGCCAAGTCCTGCTGGAAAAGGAAATCAGCATCCCCATAAAGCTTGTCAGCAGATGGAAGCATGAGGTGCTCATATCTCCTGGTTGACAGCTGCATTGACTCTGGACTTGATAAAACACAGTGGACCAACACTAGCAGATGACATGGCACCCCAAAGCATAACATACTATGGAAACTTCTCACTGGACTTCATGCAAATTGGATTCTGTGCCTCTCCACTCTTCCTCCAGACTCTGGGACCTTGATTTCCAGATGAAATGCAAAATGTACTTTCATCTGAAAAGAGGACTTTGGACCACTGAGCAACGATCGCAGTTCTTTTTCTCCTTAGCCCAGGTAAGACGCTTCTGGCGTTGTCTCTGGTTCAGGACTGGCTTGACACTAGAATTGCAACACTACTCGCCCATTTCCTGGACACGTCTGTGCATGGTGGCTTTTGATGCACTGAATCCAGCCTCAGTCCACTTCTTGTGAAGCTCCCCCAAGTTATTGAATCAGCTTTGCCTGACAATCCAGTCAAGTACTGCGGTCATCTCTGATGCTTGTGCACCTTTTCCTATCACACTTTTCTCTTCCAGTCAACTTTCCATGAATATGCTTTGATACAGCCCCCTGCAAACAGCCAGCCCTTTCAGCAATGACCTCTGACCTACAGTCCTTGTGGAGAGTGTCAATGAGTGTCTTCTGGACAACTGTCAATCAGCAGTCTTCCTCACGATTGTGGTTGGGTGTACTTGGGTGGCTGTGTCAATTAGCTGATTAGAGCTCTTCTCAGGTCCACATTTCTGTATTATAAATTCTTTATTCTAATATTTTGAGATATCAGATTTTTTATTTCCATGAGCTGTAAGTCCTAATCAAGACTGAAGCAAAAAAAGGCTTTATATATGTCAATTTACGTGTAATGAATCTAGAATTATGAGATAGAAAAAAGTTTGGAAAGAAATGAACTTTTCCATGATGTTAAATTTTTTTAGATGCACTTGGTCACATTTGTAAACATATTCCACTTGTACATTCCCCCACAAACTACCACGTGTGTGTAAATAAACAGAGATAAGGATACATCTGCTGGCATGGGACAATCCTTTGAAAGGGTTTAAACTCGCGTCAAATTGATTATTAAACCTTCAGGTTTCTGCTGCCCCCATGTGTTTGTACTGAGAAACTACATAAAGTATAGGTCTGTACATAAAACAGAACACATTTAAATGCACTTATACCCATCCAACTGCATGTACTGTAGGAAAAAACGCATTCAACAAAACAGACCATTACCAATTCAACTGCCTGGTTTTACAATATCACACATTCAGAATATCACACCTCTACTCAGCCAGCAGCCTAAAGGTTTAGCAGTACACATTAAAACAGAAAACACAGGAAGGCACAGGAAGGCACAGGAAGGCACAGGAAGGCACAAGAAGGCACAGGAAGGCACAGGAAGGCACAGGAAGGCACAGGAAGGCAAAGGTCATCGCTGAAGCTAGCCACTGCCTGTTCCAGCCACTCAGGCCCAGCTGACACTACCAGTTCTGATGCATTCTGTCAAAACAAGACTGCGTAACAGCTTCTTTCCGCAGACCATCAGGCTGTTAATGGACTGAACTACTAATAGGGTTGTACAGGCTAACATGGACAATTACACTAGGGCACCATGCTACTCTAACCACTTGACTTCCTCTAGTCACTATGGACTGTTATACTCAATGTCATAATCTACCGATCTTTGAGGGTCTTCTGTCACCCTTATCTCATATTGTTTTACATTTTTTATTATTTATTGTTTGTCTGTATTACTATTATGACTGCATTACTGAGCTGTGGCATAAGTTTTTACTGTACATTCAATTACATCTGCTTCTCTTCTCCTGTACATGTGACAAATTAACGAAACTTTAAACATACAGTAACATTACTAAACTCCACCTGCCTGGAGTTACAACGCCACACATGAGGACACACCTCTACTCATCCGAATGCCTGTAGGTCCAACAGCAAACATTAAAATTTACCATTACACATCCAACTGCCTGAAGGTTTAACAGCACACCATTATGCATTAAAAAAACAACTGCAGAGTATATTAAAACATTATTGCTTACAATTTAATAATTCAGCAGACACACTTATACAGAGGGACTTACAGTAAATTGTTTCTGGTCAGATGCTTGATTAAGTTCTGGGATCAACCAATTATATTATACAATTAAAAGGTTGAAGATTTGAAGAGAATCTCAAATACACATATTTTCAGCCTCAAGTGTAGTTTTAATTCAACTGTCAGTAGAATCATTAATATTGTACAGTATATCTTCCCTTGAAAAACTTACACAACAAAGATTTAACAATTATACATTATATTACTAGTTAAATGCTTATTAATTATTATTAGCTACATATGTGGGTATTTTTTGTTATATTATTTTGAGAGGACAGGAGGAAACAGAAGCCAGGGAGACAGGTATGGGGATACAGAGAGGAAGGGCACAGACATCTGGCCGAGCTGGGGTTTAAACCCCGTCGCCAGGGGACATGTAGACCAGAAGTTTGCTTCTACTCTTCTACAGAACCTCTGCTCTACTAACCTTGTCTCCATAGGCTCTGAGGCTCTGCTGCGCAAATTGGGTGGAAGTGTCTGGGAATGTGCCTGTAGGATTGCTTACAGTGTTAACTGGCATTATGTCACTGTTATGCGTTGTTTTAGTTTTAAGTATCTAGACAATGACAAAGGGTCACTGAAGAGTCTAGACAAAATCCTGGGTACTGGGTAGTGGGGTTCATTCAGGATCCAATCCACCCTGTTTATAAGAGACTGTAGGTATACCACGGGTATGACATCACATTACTTTTTACTGCTCTAATTGCATTGGTATATGGATTATATGAGCAGTAAGACATCTTGGGGTTTGTGATGTAATGAGAATTAGGTGTTTACATAACTTGTGCCAATGGCCATGCGCTGTTCTGTCATGGATATAAATTACACTTTGTAGTCTGTCCTTTTGTGTGTAACAAATCTCTGCATATATATATTGATAAACTGGATGGACTGGCTGATAGCCATGATATATAAGACCTATATTATATGACGTGTTTGACATCACACACACACACACACACACACACACACACACACACACACACACACACTGCTAATACTGAGCTAAGCGCTGTGTCTAAGCGTCGTGCCTAAAAACAGCTCAGACAAAAAAGAGGGTCAGAAACTAAGGTTTGATAGCAAACCCAGTAAGTTTAGTTTGATTTTAAATTGCATGTATTTCTACCTGACGGAAGGAGTCGCA
This sequence comes from Umbra pygmaea, assembly GCA_016801145.1. Taxonomy (NCBI): domain Eukaryota; kingdom Metazoa; phylum Chordata; class Actinopteri; order Esociformes; family Umbridae; genus Umbra; species Umbra pygmaea. The sequence continues at coordinate 1,366 of JACXGM010013384.1, read as the reverse complement.
TTTTGCATGAACAATAAACAAAACATATTCTCATTTTGCCGTCCTTCATCGTGCGTACATCAAATTTAAATCTCATATTCAGCCCCTAACTGGTGACCCATTCTCCCAACGTCTCATTTACGATTGGACAACTTTTTGACACGTGTTTAGGTTGCTGATGCTTAAATATGTCTCCCAAAAACATAATTATTGTATTGATGTGCTCGTTCCTAAGCTGACTTTTTATACGGAATAACCATTTGAAAGAAGATGACAATATTAATTGGAGCGCTAATCTTTTGCATGTCTTTCTTTGAGGTCCAAGGAACATACCGGTACGGAGGATACCAACCTCCGCAGCATCACGCTGACAACCCTACGGTGCCACAAACCTTTCAGCGAAGATTCCAACAGCAACAACCATTTCAGGGTGTTCGGCAACCAGCTCAGTTGTTTCAGAATCCGAATCAGAGAGGTTAGATAATGTTCGTTATCACAGAGAGCCTTTTGCACAACCTTGCTGTCTAGTGGATAAACACAGTTATTCTAGTCTACTTTAAAATTACATTACAGTAACTTTAATTTTGATCGCTACTTTTTGGAAATCGGTTCATGATGTGCATAAAAGTTTCTGAAGTTTCTATTTTTAAATATAGCTTTTTGTTATTTGCCATGCAGCTTTAGCTATCTATAGCTCTATGTTCTGCAATTGCATTATTCAAATGTTCCAATTGGAAAGCACGTGCTTCATGTAACGATTTAGAATACATCGGATTTTTTTAGTTCAGATCGTGATGGGAATGTGTCTTAAAAGCAGCCCATCTTTTCCGATTAGAATACATCGGATTTTTTTAGTTCAGATCATGATGGGAATGTGTCTTAAAAGCAGCCCATCTTTTCCGAATTGATCGCCAGTTCCACGTTGTCCTTATTGCTTATTATCACATCAAAGTAAAGCTTGTCAGTAGCAAATACTTTGTGTTAAAAAGATTTTCCTGCTAGCGATATTAGCTATTTATTTAACAATGAATAATTAATTATATGTAACGCTTTTTCAGATGCTCAGAACAGTACATTATGAGAAATTAGAAAAAATATAGGTTATTAGCCTACTGTACCACTTTCGGTGTTCATTTTAATGTGTTTTATTTATTAACTTTAGCTTCTTATTAGCTGCTATCAGCATGAAAATAATAATAATAATAATAATAACCTTTATTTATATAGCACCTTTCATACAAGGAATGCAGCTCAAAGTGCTTTACATCAATAAAGTCAAATAAGGTGGAAGAAATTTGCATCAATAAAAACATTTACATCAGTAAAAGACAAATAGTTAAATTGAAAGCATAAAAAGCATAGAGAAATTTGCATCAATAAAAACATT
>JACXGM010013383.1:9145-23175 GCA_016801145.1 Umbra pygmaea | reverse complement strand
AGAGACGCAAGACCCAACACTCTGGATGAGCTTAAGGCCGCTATCGAAGCATCCTGGGCCTCCATCACACCTCAGCAGTGCCACAGGCTGATTGCCTCCATGCCACGCCGCATTGAAGCAGTCATTTCTGCAAAAGGATTCCCGACCAAGTATTGAGTGCATAACTGAACATAATTATTTGAAGGTTGACTTTTTCTTGTTTTTTTTTGTATTACAAACACTTCTTTTATTGGTCAGATGAAATATGCTAATTCTTTGAGATTTTCATGAGCTGTATGCCAAAATCATCAGTATTAAAATAATAAATGACCTGAAATATTTCAGTTGGTGTGCAATGAATCTAAAATATGAAAGTTTAATTTGTATCATTACATTATGGAAAAGAATGAACTTTATCACAATATGCAAATTTCTTGAGAAGGACCTGTAAAGTGGTCAGATATCAGTCGATGTCAAAGCCTCTAGTGCTTCATCGCGAAAGTGTGTCTGCCATGGGTGGGGGGAAATTGGTTACATTACAGCAACATGTCTGCATCACAAATTATTTTGACATTGGTGGAATGCAAATGCTTTCGATTAATGAACAAATCTTCATTCTCATTCATTGTCCTTATAGCAACATGAGTGCAGTCAATAGCACCGATTACATTTGGGATACCGGACAAATTGTGCTTTTTTGTTTGACTGTTCACCCGCCGTGTATGGAAACTTAATGTACTTATGCGACAAGCCTATTATACCGACTAACACGCCTGGCATAACCCGGCTAAGGATTGGCTGAGATATCCCTGACCTGTCAGTCCGTTCCATCTGGAAAGGGCCAGTCGCCAGAAATCTTGTTATTAGTGTAATGAAAGGCGCCAATAAATAATATGCATTATTAGGCTATTATTATTATTATTATATTCTAACAGTGCAAGATCAGCTATTGTGCGTCATTACGCATTGTGATGGCATGGCTTTTCATAACCATCCATTTGATTGTATCTGAAAATCTACAGATGTCGGTATTAAACTAATTGTAAATGGAAAATAGTTCTGCACAAATGGAATTTATTGCATATTTCAAAATGGTTAAGACATGCGTCACGACGAAACTCATTTAAAAATAAATGAACACTATGTTTCTGTATCTGATTACGACAGTTATACTATGAAAACAATATTCCCCAATGGACAATAAATACTATCTATTATCTATTTATTATCTATCTATCTATCTATCATCATCTATTGATTTAACTATCTGCCCCGCCAGACAGAGACATCGACAAGAATATCAGTTTTAAACATGATTTTGTTCTGTTTACCGTATTATTTATGAGGATGAATTACGTAACATGCCAATATTACAGATAACATTTGAGTGTTCTTCTTGCAAATATGTGCAATATGTGCTTCATTTGCATTTACGTTACAATCTTGTTTTATTTTGTATGTTTTTCACTGCAGGCTGATAATTGTAAGCATGGCTTTGTGACATCTTCATATTATTAATGAGAGGCAGTATTTCGATTTCGTCTAAACAACGCTCTGCACTTTCAGACAGATCTACAGAAGCCTACGTGTTTCATCCATCTGCCGAATGTGTCGCCATTTCTCATTTCACCTGTTTTTGTGCGTACGCATGGGTCAGAGTTGTCGTGAAGGACCACACATTTTCCCATTAAGTTTGCTTTTTATAAATCCCAATTATTGCGTAGAGAGCTGCGTACGTCTTCTTTTGTGCGCACGCAACCTTTATAAATGAGACCCCTGGTCATTAAGGTGACTTCCCTTGTCACCGTGTTTCCCACTGTCATTCAGAGCGGCTCACCTTTCACCTTATAGTTTCAGGGGTCCCCTGGGGGCTACTACACTGAAAAATCTGGTCAGTGCCTCCACCGTTCCCGTTCCCCAAGAATTTCAGGACTTTTCCTGTGACTTCTCTAGATCTTAGGCCACTACATTGTCCATCTCCGGCCCACCCTTCTCCCAGCACCAGCAAGTTGGAGTTTCTGGCCAGTTAGCTGCATGATTTATCCACCTTTTCTCTACCCTAAATGGGACCCCAAGCCGCATGGTGAACATGTTTCTGGGAGAGAAATGTAGGGTTACTTAGTATACCAGGCGACGTGCTGTGGGAAGTGGCTGTAGCTTGACTAGGCTCTGCCGGCTGATTCCCTTTTTTTTACGGATTTTCATTACAGTGTAGGGAGCCGCTTCCCAATTCTAAGCTTCAACATTTTGCCGATAGAATACATTTTTTTCATATTCACGAAGTACACAGCTTTGTTATTCAGTTAAAATTCAATTAATATACTGTATATTCAAGATGACATTACTTGAAAAAAGTGGATTAAAAAAGAATTATCCAGGGTGAGGTAGAATCTGTCTAAAAGTGTAGTGTACTGCTGGTTGCTTTCCTAAATAATACCATTGCATTTTAAATCATTTGTCACACAGCTGTTGTATCACTTCATTTTGAAATCAAGTGATATCACCTATTGTATCTCTTCACCGTGATATTGAGTGATATCACCTGTTGTATCACTTCATTACAACTATATATGTATTTGAAACACATCAACAATTCCTTAACAAATAATAACATTTTACATTTCTCTGGTATAAAAGATACTCATGAACCAGATAAATTAGAAAAGTAACAACTCAGATTTGGTTCTGTATTCACTGGTTAGGAATGTCAGTTAGGATTTTTGTTTAGGAATGTGGGATAAGTCAGCATATTATGAACAAAAGGGGTAATACATAGTTAAAGCTAACTGTTAAGGTATTGTGTATGATTTCAACTACAGTTTAGTAGTCAGGAGTGATTATAGCATAACTTAAAGGAATGAATTAAAATGAGGATTCTTTTAAATATGACATTTAGAAAATGGTTTTGGGATACATATAGAGAAGTAAAAAATGTAAAGCCTTGTTACTAGCTGTTTCTGATAAAAACATCTGTGTTAAAATATTTGAGAAACAGTGATTTAGGAAACAAGGCCTTTCTAAAGACATTGAGGGATCCAATCCCTGGAATTGTGGATGTAACTAGACGGGCCTCAGTAGGCCTCTATAGCAGGTTGCTGGGTCAGGGGTTTTTACAATGGAGCTGGGCATTCTTTAGGTTTTAACAGGTATAAAAGCAAAGGTTAAACCAGGGAGGAAGTCAGTTCAGGAGCAGGAACCAGCAGCAGCACAGTGGAAAACATGAGCAACATGAACATGGGCAGGGTACGTACTGAAAAACTAAGTGGAATCAGAATTTTCTGTCTCCATTTTTACTGTATTTCTTTAATATAAAGTGAAAATGAGAGGCATTGTTTAAATTATGACATTGCACTTTTAAATGAAGGTAAATATGCCAGCATATTTGGTTTGGTATTTTGGAATGCCTACAGTTCTTGTTGAGCTGGGAAAAGGGGGTTGGTATTAGACCATAATATCAGCCAATTAGGGCCCTTATTTACAAAACATTTTATCTTATCGCTAAAAGGACTCCTATACAGCACTAAACATTTTTATATAAGCGTTTCCTCTTAAAACCTATTCACAGAGCTGCTGAGACCAACTTTTAGTAAGGAATTCTGACAACTCTTACGCTAAGAGTAGGGGCGTGGTTGACCCCGTTGCTATGAATGATGCAATGTTTCATGAATGAGCTTATGTACTATGCCCGCTGTGATTGGCTGATAGGGGATGGGTATCTAACAGTGAATTAATCACAGCAAAACTGTAGGGTGTTTCTTTTTACGATATTTGATATTCAAATAAAAATGTAGCCACAGTGTTACTGATAAAACCTGAAAGTGAGAATTATATACTGACTATAAACATGAAACAGAGAATTATACACTGACTCATCAATATATAATTATCTGTTACATGTTTAATCAGTGACACAACGGCTAAACTTTTATTTAAATATCTTTATTATGTTGAGCAAATTTTCTGCCTTCTATATGTCTGGCAGCTCGTAAACAATTAGCGGATTAACAGATATGCAGCAGTCTTTTCAATACTAGACTAGAACATCAACTTAACTACAAAATTATAACTCTGCTTGCCACAAAAACCTTATTGTATAGTGGGACTGAAAAGCACAAGCAATTTCTGAATAGCACGTGCTAAACACTTTTTACAAAACAATGATTAAATCTTATTTTCAGATCACCTTCTACGAGGACAGGAACTTCCAGGGTCGTTCCTGGAACTGCAGCAGTGACTGTAGTGACATGAGCTCCTACCTGAGCAGGTTCCAGTCCTGCAGGGTTGAGAGCGGCTGCTGGATGATGTATGACCGCAACAACTACATGGGAAACCAGTACTTCATGAAGAGGGGCGAGTACTCCGACTTCTCACAGTTTGGAATGAGTGATTACCGATCCTGCCGAATGATCCCCATGCACAGAGGAAACTACAGGATGAGGATCTACGAGAGAGAGAACTTCGGAGGTCAGATGTACGAGATAATGGATGACTGTGACTCCATCATGGATCGTTACCGCATGTCCAGCTGTATGTCCTGCAACGTGATGGAGGGTCACTGGCTGATGTACGAGCAGCCTCACTTCAGAGGCAGGATGATGTACATGAGGCCTGGAGAGTTCAGGAACTTCAACATGGGTGGTATGAGTGGCATGAGGTTCATGAGCATGAGGCGGGTCATGGATTCATGGTACTAAATATTTCTTGGACTTCAGGGAAGAAATAAATTTAATAAAATAATAAAATGTAATTCACAAACTATGTGTCTGATGAAATAGTATTCTACCATGTATCTCTTTCACAGTAAGAGCAAAGATCTCTTGATAATTCAAATAGTCATAAATATTGGCATATAGATTGCAACACAACTGTCATAATGTATGTAAAGCGAAATCTGCCTCCCGTCACCATGTTTTGGTCATGCAGCATCAAGAAGTGGCGTTTAGAAGTTGATAGGCATTTGCTACCAGGGACGGTCTCATGATTTCATGTAGATCCATCTTCAGACAGTCCTCACAAATACTTGAGTCAGGAAACAAATCAGCAAAACACAAGTACAGTATTTACACAGGCTAGAAAGTCAATGTGCTTGGAATGGTATTTGTGACTACAAAACAAAACCCTCCACTGTTAACTGTAGACACAGCTAACCTATTTTAATGCATATTTTAATATCAAAGGCAGCTCAATCACCAAGCAGCTTCACAACTTACCCATCTTACACCTGTGGCAATCACCTCTGATATCATATAAACACGTGGGCACGTACTCCTGTCCCATCATAAATCCATTAGTGACACAGCCCCATGACCGACTGCAGGGCTGTATATACAATGCTATCAACATTGTCCTACAGAACATTTTTCTGTGCCTCAGCATCCCAAAGATGTATAAAACAATGCCGTTTCTGCCCTTTAGCTCTGCATTTTACACAGTCATCACAGATCTACTAGAAACAAGTCAAGCTTCACCTGTCCCTGTCTTCCTGGTCAATAGAATGTGGGCAAGTATATTTCAGAATGTGTCCCTCAGCTCTGAGGTGCCACAACAATGCGTGCTCTTACTGCTCTATCAACTCTACACCAAAACACTAACAATAAACACACACATTCAACAATGTCTGACAGCAGACAACACTAAAACGAGACTTAAATACACTTGATGCTGAGAGCAGGGGTTTCAGCTGGTGATTTTGTATTATATTGTATACCTAATCTAATTAATATTTTGTTCCTATATGTTGTCTACCGTTGGCAGCACCTCCACAACATTTAACACATTAGTTATTGGAAAAAGGGTACCCTGCTTCTGACTCTGAAAAATGAACACACGCAAAGCCCCTGTTAAGATAGTAAAACATGCTTCAAGGTAGAGAGAGACCTAATTTTTTCTGACCAAAAAAACAACATAGAATTTCCTATTAACTTTTGCCTTATTGCACTAATCACTTTTAGAAGTACTTTTAAGACGTTTGCTGTTGCACACATCAAAGCCAGATTGCCAGGATCCGTTGACGTACTGAAATGTGCCTACTACTTCAACATATCAGAAGAGTAAGCTATTTTCTTCGGAGACAGTTTCAAAGAAAAATAAAATTTCTGATGAGAAAAATATAAACTACTGTATGTACCAAAATAAACAAAAAACAAGGCATTAAAACTTATCTCTACCTACACAAAACAAACGCACATGACATAAAAACAATGAACCACAAGTGACAACATACGAACAAGAACTTAAATACAGGGCTAATGATTGAACGGAAATCTGGTGTGTTTTGTTACCAGAGAAAGTAGGTGATCTATTGGTTGAAAAGGTTATGTGATATCCGGGTGAAACAGAAACAAAAACTGACCTGGAGTTGATGGGGCTGGAGCAGTCTAGGGGAAGGAGACTGTCACATTTCCATTGATATTCCCATTGAATCAACACAATTGAAGAAGGACACCAACTGTATGTGGGAATGCTGTTCACTGAGTATAGTTCCAAGACCCTACAAACGTGCTGCTAAGCTTAGAGCTCTGAGTCTGGACACCACCATGTGCTACTGGACTTTTTGACATTCAAAGCTCAGGATGTGAGAATTGGCAACAAAATGTCTTCCTCACTTAATACTGGTGTCCCACAGGGGTGTGTTCTTAGCCCTCAGATTTAATCCCTCTTCACCCACGACAACACCAACTCCATCATTAACCCCGTAAACAACAATACGTTTTTAGGCCTGATAACTGAAAAATAAAATACGCAGGTCATAAGAGATATATAGGAATATAGAGGAACATTTACGATTTCATCCAAATTGAGAGGCTGAAAATGAGAGTGCAAAAAGCTCCATCACCGTTAAACTAACCTCGTCCCCAGGCTCCATTTCATACAGCGCATTTGAGCCTGGAAAACATTTCACTTGAACTTGGTAGAGTGAAGCATCTTTTAATTTTTATTTGATTTTACTTAACCCTTTAAAACCTAATAGCATGGCTAAATGTCCTCTATAAGAGTCCTGGATAAGAGGTTTTGCAAAATGTTTGATGTCTATTTGTTTTGTGTTAAATAATACAATTTACATTTGCTTTTCTTGAAATTCTGAGTTCCTAAAAACATTCCAGCTTTCGAGGCCTAAAATAAGAGCCGTTAAAACAATTATTATTTTTTAATATTTTTGTATACACTTGTCATGGGTAACATTTTTGTGTACGCATGTCTAGGTTTTCAAAAATTATCCTACAATGAACTAACATTTCTTGACCCTGTATGTTTACTAATTAAAGACCCTGACGTGTAAGTAAAACTATACAAACTAGATAAGGTACAATTTCCTGGGAAATTGTGAAGTGTTCCTGTGGCCACCCATAATGGGGTCATTCATTCCTATGGGCAAATTTTGAGGGTGGAGAATTGACTAACAGTTCAGCCATTTTGTCCACCATTTTGCAATGTATGTCATATTCCTTTTCACCTAATAGAAATGCATATATAAGACACCTATTTGCCGAAGGACAGGTCGATCGGACTTAGTGTTGATTTTAAGCAGTTTTAATTTTCAAAGGTTTTAGCAAATTTTGACTGTAGAGGAAAATCCATCATGGCGGACTTAATGAGTTTTTGAATTTTTTTTGTCATCATGAGAAATTAGGTACCAAAAGATTCAGGTCTCTAGGTGAAACTGGGTGAAAGTGGCGTCATGTTGATATGAATCACGTATGGTAGCGCTCCCTGTGGAGAAATCAGCATGAGGGTTTGTGTGGTAGATCCTTGGTGGCTATACTTTAGGGGTGCAAAATGATAGCATTTTTTACCAGGGACTTTTTTAGTTATTCAGCAGTTTCCATACGGTAACTGGCTGGAATGGGCAGCGTAACTGGTTGGAGTGGGCAGAGTAACTGGTTTGAGTTGGTGGAGTAACTGTGTGGAGTAACTGGCTGGGGTGTTTGGAGTGGGCGGAGTCACTGAGTGAAGTGGGCGGATTATCTGGCTGAGTGTTTGATGTGGGTGGAGCAACAAGGTGGAGTTGTTAGAGTAACTGGCTGAGTGTTTGGAGTGGGCAGAGTAACTGTTTCGAATGGGCAGAGTGGGTGGAGTCACCGGGTGGACTTGGCAGATTAACTGTAGGCTCAGTCAAAATGGTAGGAATGGCAGCAGTCTAGAAAATGTGTGAAGATTAATCAGGTAGCATCTGCTAGTGATGTGCGGATCGATACTAAAGTATCGATGTTTACGATACCAACGTCTCCTGCTCTAGTATCGATTCTCATATAAAAGATTTATGTTTAAACTCAGTCATTTGGAGTGAGTGTTTAAGTTATCATAAGTAACTTTTTGTCACCAGAAAAGTCTAATTATATGCGGTTAGGGAAAGGAACTACTTCTCCTTCCGCTGGTCAGTTGTGTGTGTACTGCGGCTCTGTGACGGAGCCTGCTGCTGCAGCAGCCCTTCTTTAACTTCCCGCTACGAAGTCCCTGCAGCGGCATAAGTTGTCCAGGTACTGGGAGATAACGCGACTATCTTGCTATCACTGACTGTGGGAAAGTTATTCACTTCTGTTAAGGCTTTAATTTTCAACTTGTTTTAAGTTGTCCAGGTACAGGGAGATAACGTGACTATCACTGACTGTGGGAAAGTTATTCACGTCTGTTAAGGTTTTAATTTTCAACCTGTTTTACTGTACAATCCTCTGAGATTTTCTTTATAATTAAAAAATATGATAGTAGTTTATTGTACTGTCATTATGCAGCTGTAATTTGGAATTGGTATGCCTACAGCCTACATTTTTACTTTAAACAAGTTGTCACATCACACTACAAACAATACGTAAAAAGTATTGGTATTGGTATCGGTATCGGCAATACCAGCCTGGGTATTACTTGGTATCGGATCAAATAGGAATTAGGTGGTATCGCACATCACTAGCAGCTGCTATCAGTCTAAATCCGGAAAGTTCCAGTTACTCTGTGGCTGCACCTGGAGGCAGTTGGTCACACACAAACCTGGTGCATTGGAGTTCAGTGGATAAGCTACAGCTGTCTTCGCACAGCTCTATAAATCTCACAGCTTAGATAATTATACCGTAGGACTCCTAAGAAGCGGGCCGGCTTTTTGATATATAATATGTCTATGAAACCCTAAAACTATAGGCACAGTCACAAGTTAGAAATCTGGTACAAAATGTCAGCTAGAGTGAAGATTCAATTAATGTCTATGGAGAATATGAGTTTCAAACAAACCGTCATGCTGTAAAAACTATAAAGGCTATGGCTTAGATATTGACATGTTTAGTGACGGTAGGAATATCTGAATGTTTTGATATAACATATGTATGTGGACTGATATGTGGACAGATAACAAATATTGCTGGATTTGTGGCAATAACAGATATCAAAGATGTAAAATCAAAGAACACTTCTTGGGATTTGTTCCTGTTTAGTTCCACTGGCGCTGGTTTGACCGCAACAATTCTTGAGAAGTTTGAATTCATGTCCCTTTCAAAAGCAAACTTACATGGTCAAGGGTATGACAATGGAAGCAATATGAAGGGGAAAAACAATGGTCTTCAACAACGGAGTTTAGATGTTAATCCACAAGCTTTTTTTAACCCTGCAGCTCTCATTCTCAAAATCTTGTGGTAAATGATGCAGCTAGGTGTTGTTTGGCTGTGACGTCTTTTTGTTTGGTACAACGCTTGTATGTGTTTTTCTCTGCTTCAACTCAAAGTTGGGAAGTGTTCATGCGCCACTTACCTTCTCTAACACTGAAACCACTTAGTGATACATGATGGGAAAGTAGAATTGATGCTTTTGAAACCCCTTCGTTATCAATTAGGTGAAGTGCATGACGCTCTCATGGATATTGGTAAAGACACCAATTTCACGAGTTGAGGCTCAAGTACCTGCTAAAACTATTGGAAAATCTAAATGTTTTGGATCTCTTGTTGTGTGGGACAGCATTCTGTATGAAATGAACCTAACCAGCAAGTTACTCCAGTCCAAGGAATTTGATTTAGCTGCTGCTACATAGCAGCTTTATGCAATAAAATTATTCCTTAAACTGCAGAAGTGATCTGGGATTTGATCTGTTTTAATATGAAGCTCAAGACCAAATGCCAAAGCAATTCAAAGTGAACTTTTATTTTGCAATCCTTGAATACTTAGAAACGCAGATGCAGTGTCAAGATTTGCAGCCTGGGGATCGTCCCAAAGATCCCCCCTCTCCTCCTGCCCTCTAAAAACTGAACCAGAACCTGATCAGGGATTTTCCACGCCACCGCACTGATTGACCCCCTCCCTGCCCTCAGGGTTCTCCACCGTCTTGTGGCAGAAGCCGCGCATCTGGGGGGGGTCCTGTCCCTCCCCGGTGATCGTCGTCACCAGCCTACTAGTCACTGGTCTAAGGCACCTCACCACAGCATCCCCTGGCAGCAGTACACAACGCACCCTAACCTGGGGAAGCAAGGTCTGGCGTGCGTTATTTTCTATTGTGTGTCGTCGTAACTGGGCTTTGAATGTTCTTGTGCTATGTACCTTACTACTGAGTTCTGGATATTTGTGATATCTACACTAGTAAACTACGTATTTCTCCTGCATCTGTCTCCATTTATTTTCATACCAGACATACAGTGTTGGGTAAAGTAGCTTCGACAGTTACATTCCAGTTAATTGCTGAGATTACAAGTTTTGGGAAGTCCCTAATTAAGACAAAATCATCAGGTAAATGGCATTCATATTTTACAGGTGACCATGATTGATATTGTCTTTACACTTTCTATTTGTTTTATAGGTTACATTTAAGATATTAACTCTTACATTTTTCTTACTTAGATACTTCCCTAAACTTGTCAACTCAACATGTAACTGGAATGTAACTGGAATGTAACTGAAAAGTGCCCAACACTACAGACCTATCACACACACCCCTAAACTTGCACCCAATTTCCGACAGATGGTGGTAAAATCTGATTTATAGGCACTCAAAACTGACACTTTCTTTGACCATCTCAAAGATGACCATCTCAAAGATACAAATCCACATATTATGTACAGTGCAATGTCACATACAAGTAATACTCTTTCAACCACCCCATGAATGGAAAACCATACAAAATTTAAAGGATCCTCACGTACAACAAATATTTTGGTCTACCTCTTGAAATGCCCATGTGGCTTAACTGGTGGGAAAGATGCACCAAGTATTAAAGGCACATATTGGGGAACACAGGAGCAGTATCCGAAACCAAGATTCAAAATGTCGAACACATTAGAGTCCCTAGGAGAGGAGACATCAACAGACTGCTATTAGAAAAGAGAATACTATTGGACATATCATTTGGAAACCATGTCTCCAAAAGGACTAAATAAGGAATTTCCCACAAGTCCCCATAAGTCATTTCCTATGAGATATTTTATAGTCCCATTCATATTTGATAGTTGTAGGACTGGCCCCATTTTATTTGGGGTCTTATAGACTGTCCCAATTTATACATGTCCCATGACTCTCTGTAAATAGCGGTGTGATGGCACAATTCTATAAGAACCTGACAAAGATCGACGTAGAATGAAAAGTTGTCTATTTTTTATAATGATATTGTACGTGGTGAGCATATACATGTGTGCAGAATCTTTGTTCTTATACATGATATTCCTTCCAAATAAGGATGTGTGTTTGATCCCTACATCAGGTAGGCCTACTGTATGTAGGTGAAGTGAAAGTTGGCTACTTCATCAGCTCTCCCAACATTGGTATATACACAATTATAATGCTATGAAAAATATTACCTACCTGCTCAAATCAGAGACTGCGTTTCCTTCTGTATTTTCGATGGTGATGGTCATGAATTTCTTTTTCAAATAATTGGGGAATTTCTTTGGGGGATTGTCAACTATTTTCATATTTACTTATTTTTTTGTGTGTGATTTTTCCCCATTTTCCCCCTATTTTAATATTTTTGAGCGGCACGCTATTTTCTTGTTTCATCTTTCTCTTGTGTACCAATAATAGGATCAAATTTGAGAAAATATTTATGTATTAAAAATGTATGTAATCATTATGTACACAATGACATCACACATGATGTTTCACCCTCTAAAAACAAAGATACTGTTGGTCTGTGATTTATTAAATGTTTATTTTATTTAGTCAATGTTATTTCTTGCTAAGGACACAACAATGTTTAGTACCAGGAATCCATGATACGCCTCATGCTCATGAACCTCATGCCACTCATACCACCCATGTTGAAGTTCCTGAACTCTCCAGGCCTCATGTACATCATCCTGCCTCTGAAGTGAGGCTGCTCGTACATCAGCCAGTGACCCTCCATCACGTTGCAGGACATACAGCTGGACATGCGGTAACGATCCATGATGGAGTCACAGTCGTCCATTATCTCATACATCTGACCTCCGAAGTTCTCTCTCTCGTAGATCCTCATCCTGTAGTTTCCTCTGTACATGGGGATCATGCGACAGGACCTGATGCTATCACTCATTCCAAACTGTGAGAAGTCGGAGTACTCGCCCCTCTTCAGGAAGTACTGGTTTCCCATGTAGTTGTTGCGCTCATACATCATCCAGCAGCCGCTCTCAACCCTGCAGGACTGGAATCTGCTCAGGTAGGAGCTCATGTCACTACAGTCACTGCTGCAGTTCCAGGAACGACCCTGGAAGTTCCTGTCCTCGTAGAAGGTGATCTAAAAAGAAAAAAGTAAAAAACATTCTATAAATGAAACCATTGTATAGTTTTCATTGAAGAAATTCAATGTTACACTGGTAACCTCCAGATTATTACAATAAATAAAACTATATTGACCTTCATCAGGCATTTCTGACTGAAATGTTGTGTTTCTCATTTAATACAGTTAGGGTACCCTACATTTGCAAGCATTGAGCTTTTTTCCTATTACATTATTGTTCCTCTTTTTACGCACCTGTCGTTACCTTATCCTAGGTGTGCCTAAACATTTTCAATGTTACAATATATTTAAGATACGTTTTCTATAGATTTTTTGCTTAATTTGTCAGGATCAATATCCAACATTTGAATTAAAGTGAAGTATATTATTAGAGAAAAAAGAAAGCATTCTTCATGTTAGGTACATATATGTAGTGTGTGAATACGTACCCTGCCCATGTTCATGTTGCTCATGTTTTCCACTGTGCTGCTGCTGGTTCCTGAACTAACTTCCTCCCTGTTTTAACCTTTGCTTTTATACCTGTTAAAACCTAAAGAATCCCTATCGCCATTGTTCATACTCCTGACCCAGCAACCTGCTATAGAGGCTTACGTATAGGCCATGGACTGGTGTCTTTAGAAAGGGTGTTTCTCAAACAAAGTAACATAATGCCTTTTGAGTTTACAGGTTCAGTATACAATGAGTAAAATAGGAAATTACTATGTCAAAGTTATTGCAAACATTTTAGTTAAGGCAATTAGTAGAAGTTATTCTTATACCGTAAACATTTACATTCAGAATTTATATTGAGAAATTATTTTTTATTATTAAATAAGAGATTACTTAAACCATGGTAACCGATTATAAAAATGATTCTGCGCATAACTAAAGCCATATTGGGTACGATCAGTAACACGGTGGGAATATTTTGAACATTCTGGTTCACCGGAATCTTCAGTTCGTCAGACATCACTGTTTTTAACAAATACATACAAAAATGTTTGTTAGACATATATTATATTGGTTAATTTGACACTTGATCGGCTGTTTTAAAGCACACTCACTGTATTTTCAACAATATAATACTGTAAATACTAAACACAGTATACTGATCTTTATTGCATTAACTGTTAGCTATTATTTTAAATATTGTCAGTAACATAAGGCAATTTCAACAGTAAAATTATAGCAAAATACAGGAAAGTTCTGTGTATTAAGTTCAGAGTTACCAAATTTCATAATTAGTATCAATAGTATAATATTGTAATGACTTCTGTATATTGTATTGCATTGTGGAAATATAATATTAATGTATAATATGATACACAGGTGGTGGTGAGCTGATGATATACAGGTGGTGATGAGCTGATGATATACAGGTGGTGATGAGCT
>JACXGM010013382.1:10921-23177 GCA_016801145.1 Umbra pygmaea | reverse complement strand
GTGGTCTATTTAAGAAAGCCGTGAACGAGCACTTATCCAGAATATCTACATCTGGCTTGACATAGCTTTACCTTTTCATCCTGGCTAAGCAAACGTGCAACCGATTAAGCCGCGATGAGCAGATCACACTAAGTCAAGCTGCGCTTTTTCAGTTATCCTGGATTTCTTTATTCTACTTTCGTGCAATACCCCCCTGGACCTGCGTACTTGTTAGTCTGTATCTCCGACATCTGGTCACTGTGATCGTTAAAGTAAATGTCAGAAAACTGTCACTCACGACCAGGGGTACAGTATGGGGGGGAGTTAGGATGATTCCAAGGGCCCTAAAAGTTGCTAGAACAAATATTTGAACATTATATTATTAACTTATAAACAAATCCTATTTTTGCAATGGATTAAGAATATGAATATGGCGACATCATTAGGCACAGGATAACACCGTTAACACCAGACCCCTCTCAGTTCTGACTGAGAGTGGGTCTGGGCAAGGTTCATTCACAGCCCATTTCCAAAGGGGCGTCACCAACGGACGCCGCTCAAATGTCTCTCGGATACATCAGACTTTTGTCGAGTTGGCAAGACGACGACAACATCTTTTTTTTTAGATATGAAGGCTTTGCTCGGTTTTTAACAAAAAGTAAACGTTCAAATCACTTAAAACAAACGCGATAGCTGTTTTGAACGAGTGATATTGCAGATGTTCCATTGCAGCAGCCATTGTTGTAATTCTCTGCGTCAACCAATGACAGTATAGAGCTGCGCCATCGTCATCGTATAAAGCCCGCCGTAATGGTTGTGATTGATGCCTCGATTTGGAAAAATTGGAAATGTGCTTCAATGGGCTCTTGGTCAGACTTGCAGAGAAAATCTAAATTTGCCGGAAGTCCATCAGGGTTCTTCCAGGCTAACTTACACTAAATACAGGAACATCCTCCCAGAGAAACATAGGGTTTACGGTCTTGTCCAAAGACATAACAACGTTTGGTATATTCAGGAATTGAACTGGCAATCTTCCGTCTACATATCTGACTCCCTAACCACTGAGCTGTCGAAGGCCCATATCCACTTTAATCATGGTGGTTCTTACATGCAGAACTATGGGAAGGTTTTTGCAGGTGTGAAAAATACATGTGAAGTAGGAATTCTTTCAAAAATTGTTGTTAATAGTTTATATTTGTCAATTAACTGAATGCAAAGTGAGTGAACAGAAAAAAATCTAAATAAAATAAGATTTTTTTTGGTGTGACCTTTGCCTTTAAAGCAGCATAAATTAATCTAGGTACACCTGCACAAAGTGAGGGATTTTGAATGCATATCAATCAGGTGTATGATGAAACAATTATATCAACCAGGTGAAAATTATAAACAATCCAATATGTAGGTTGAAACATTTACATTTGTCATTTAGAGTGACTTACAGTGAATACAGGATTATTGCCCTGGAGCAATTTAGGGTAAACAACGACATTTGGTTCAGTCGGGAATCCAACCGGCAAACTTCAGACTACATGTCAGACTACCAAACCACTGACCCATCTGACCCCCCCACAAAATCTTTAAAGGTACAAGATGTAGTTTTCCGACGCTAGGGTTTTCTCAATCAAAACAATAACAATCGACATACTTTGCATTAAAAAGCAAACATCACTATACCTATATTATATATATTAATTAGTTGTGTACTTACATTATCCAAAATGTTTTCAGCAACTTTCAAACACAGAGAATTTTGTAATGTAATTCAAAGAAACGGGACGTTTTGTCTTCGTCAATGGTGTCATATAGCCTTTGACTGCTCTAATCGCTCTAAGTTTCAGGGAATATTAACAATTTTTAACAATACATTACTTAATCAGTGAACATTTTTTTCTGCCGGAGACGCTAGATTCGAAAGTTGTCATTGACAACGATAAAAAACCCATGATCCCACGCTACTTCCCGACCTCATCCAAGTACTATATTGTTTTGATTGAGAGACCACTAGCAGTCAAAAACAACATATTGTACGTTTAACTGAAACAGAAAACAACCAGGGTCAAGCTTTATGATTTGAGGCTTAATAAAATAACTAAGTTTCTCTTTTATATGACCAACTTACAAATTGTTTACAATTACAAATACAAACTGTATTTTTTTGGTATTTTCACATGTTCAGCTCTGGAAAAAATTTAAAGACCACTGCAATTTTTAAAAAATCAACCCAATTGAAAACTTCTGGAATGTGATCAAGAAGATGATGGATGGTCACGAGCCAACAAACAAAGCAAAGGTGCTTGAATCTTTGCACAGGAGTGTCATAAATTTACTCAACATCAATGTGAAACACTGGTGGAAAGCATGACAAGACACAGGAAAGCCAAATATTATTTTTATTATTATTATTCCACCAAATATGGATTTTATCTCAAATTTATATTGTGTTGTTTATGAAATTAATATGATCATTTTTCCTTGAATCACTCAAGGTCTGACAACTGTATATATTTTTTGTTATTTTGACCAGTTGTCATTTTCTGCAAATAAATACCCTGAATTCGTATATCCCCACGCTATGCAGATATATAAATACCCTGAATTCGTATATCCCCACGCTATGCAGATAAATAAATACCCTGAATTCGTATATCCCCACACTATGCAGATAAATAAATACCCTGAATTCGTATACCCCCACACTACGCAGTGCTTTCACAAAAGTATATCATAACATTTTCTCTGTTTCTCTATCTATTTTCTTACTGCTGTCTGTTTATGCATCTGATTTTTGATTTTTCAAAGGAACAATAATCAGGTAACTGCAATCAAAGCTCAAAATCAATTTAACAAATGTTCATATCATAATCCTGTTAACTCTATTAATACTCTATGTTGCACATTTGCATTGCTGCACTTGTCAGTCTCTCCCCTGGTCCCTACCCCCACTGTCACAGCAGCTTCTTTCTGTCTCTTCCATCCCAGCATATCATGTGACAGAACCCGTACGACGAGGATGTATCGACCAAATGCGGTCTCTTAAATTGAAAATACTAAAATTTGAAATATGTTAAATTAAAATATGCAAATTTTCATCAAATATTATATATATATCAAATGCCATATATATGAGTACTGGCTGTGAAGGACAAGTGCACAGTTTTTGTCATGGTGCCGTTTTTAAGGGATCCTGAAAAAAGCTGTGTAGGAGGAATAAAAGTAGTCTTTGCTTCTTGAAAGTCTTCCCAAATTATCTGATAGGGTCCAATACGTTAAACCGGAGGGTCTGTTGTCCGGACTGCTGGCTGTCTGTATTGGGGTGCCACAGTGTTAGATTCTTGGGACATCGATTTTCTATATGTGTATCAATGATGTTGCTCTTGCTGCTGGTGACTTTGATTCACCAGATCTGACCATCTAAAACAATGCTACCATGGTGCAACAGTCTACTGTCTGTAGAAGTCTGGGCAGAAGTGGGCTGGAAGACTTGTGGCCAAAAAGCCATGCTTATAATGTGGAAACAAGGACAAACAACTCAAATATTCATGAAAACAGTAATTGGGGTGCACAAAAATGGCAGCAGGTGCTCTGGACTGATGAGTCAAAATATGAAATATTTGTCTGTAGCGAAAGTTGTTGGATTGCAGAAGGGCTGGAGAGCAGAACAAGAATGAGTGTCTGAATGCAACAGTGATGCACGGTGGAGGTGGCTTGCAAGTTTGGGGTGGTATTTCTGCAAATGCAGTTGGGGATTTGGTCAGGATGAATGGTCTGCTCATTGCTGAGAAGTACAAGCAGATACTTATCAATCAGGCAATACCATCATTGAGGCATCTGATTGACCCCAAACATGCAGAGCCCGGATCTCAACATCATTGAATCTGTCTGGGATTTACATGAAGAGAAAGAAGCAACTGAAGCTGCCTAAATCCACAGAAGAACAGTGGTTGGTTATTCAAGATGTTTTGTTCAACCTAACTGCCGAGTTCAGAAACTGTGTGCAAGTGTACTTATGCTGTTTTGAAGGCACAACAAATATTGATTTTATTTTTATTTTTGTCTGTTCTCTCACTTTGGGTTTTGTAAATTAATAAATGATAAAATATTGATTGCTATTTTTTACAGGATTCTAACTTTACAGCATTTTTTCACAACTGCCTAAAACATTTGCACAATACTGTATGTGTTATTTGTTTTTCCATCATTCCATATCCTTGTAGGTTTTCTAATTTGCTAAATGATAACTCATTATCTGAATGAACTGATCTGTATCTTTTATTTGCAGGAATCCCTCAGTCTTTCAGTACAGTAACAGAGCTGGTCAAGTTTCTGACAATGATTATCTTCATAGTGTCTGTTCAACACACTGCTGTAAATGATGGCCAGGTAATCAAGTATAAAACCTATCATGATGCTTTTTGTGGCATCCTCTGCTAGTGATCAAAATGTGATTTTAGGTACTGCAGACATTATGACTCTATGTATACTGTTTATTCAACTAAAATTGAATTGATTTTAAATGGTCATAACAATTTTATGTTATACCTACTTTTAAGATGTAACTTAATTTTATAGATTTAATTACTTTGAAATTAGCATTAACTGCAATGGTGCATAACTTACTATAAAATCCAAACTAAACAGGATCTTTGGTCAAACATTTTTTTTACAAGACAAATGCATTTGAATATAGCACCACATGTAAGGTCTAGTGTAATATAATGTACTGGCTAACTTACTAGTTTTATATTTCAGAGTTTTAATATTACAGTTGGTTTGGTAAATTTGCTTTACTTTTTACTTTAATCAAACACAACATGTGTAACTCTGTTGTGGGCAAGATCAACCTCTGTGTATTTTATAAGGAAAGCAATAGGATTTGATCTCTTTTGTCATTTTAATTCCAGTTTGATTTTCATGGCTGGATGCCCAACAGTCCCATTGCGCTGCAGTTGCCTCCTCCCACCACTAAGGGGCAGTGCACTGAGAAGACCATGCTGGACACTTTACCTGACATCAATACCACTGTCAATGGCATGGCTGCGGTGTATCTTCTGAGCAAGCCATCCACTGACATTGTAAGTATATAAAACCCTAATTCCGGAAAAGTTGGGACAGTATGGAAAATGCAAAATTCAATTCACCCCGTACTATATTGAAATCACTGTACCTATTGCATACTCTGAATATCCTGGCCAAATACATTTTTACACATTAAATGGCATTTTTTATTATTCCCATTAAATAAAAATCTGTTCATGGGCAAACACAGTAGGTACCACAACTGCCACTGATACTGCCCCCCCCAAATGTGGGACGGACTTTATTGCCCTTGTCTGGAATGTGTAGTACAAATGCGAAAAATAAATGCAGCTCCCAGACAAGGCCAATGGATGCTCACCAACGGCCCGGCTTTGCCAGACTGCCGACTGTCGGTTTTAATCATTAGTTAAAGGTACAATATGTCGTTTCCAAAACAATAACTAAATACATATTTTGCATTAAAAAAAGCTAACATCACTATACCTATATCATACATATTTCTTAGTTGTGTACTTACATTATCCTAAATGTTTCCATCAACTTTCAAACCCAGAGAAATTTGTAATATAATTCGAAGACACGGGACATTTCATTTTGTCTTCCGTCAATGGCGAAATATAACCTTTGACTGCTCTAGTTCTCGAAGTTCCAGGAAACCACCAAACATAATGTGAATAAAGTTAGAATATTTTTAACAATACATTACTTTGTCAGTGAACATTTTTTTCTGACGGACGCTAGATTGGGAGGCTGTCATTGATGACGATAACAAAACCCATGATCCCACGCTACTTTTTGACTTCATCCAACTACATCTTTTGCTATTGTTTTTATGAGAGACCCCTAGCGGCCAAAAACGACATATTCTACGTTTAATCTGTAAGCAAAATCAATCATGAATAATACATATACACATGCCGGGAAACAGTGTTTCATTTACAGTCATGGTCAAAAGTTCTGGGAATTTCACAAGTATTGGTTTCCACAAATGCTGCTTCAGTGTTCTTAGATCTTTATGTCAGCAGTTACTATTTTAAACTGAAGTACAATTACAGGCATTCCATTTTGTTGACAATTACATTAAATGTATGCAGAGTCATTATTTGCAGTGTTGACCCTTCTTTTTCAAGACCTCTGCAATCTGCTCTGGCATGCTATCAACTAACTTCTGGGCCACATCCTGACAATAACATATGAAGAACATTCACTAGAGTCGGTTTTATCCAAAAATAGACACATTTTAGCAACAGATGGCTAAACTTCTAGAGTATCTATGCACTGAATTAACAATGAATAATGTAATGAATTATGAGCACTATTTTGAAAAGTTAAATCAAAGTTTATGATGCTGGCATAATAGTGTTGCCAAGCAACACTACTGTACTGCAGCTTTGTCTAAAGAGTTGTTTAGTTGCAGATAGGTAAAAAGAAATTGTTCACCAAACCACTTTTGCCTGGGTAGTGAGTCCCAACCATGGGTACTAGGACCCCTGGTGGTACAGTAATAACTAAAGTAGTTTTGGAAACCATAGGAAATAAGGACATTGTTTTTGGGATGCATTGTCTCACACATCACAGCTTCCATGCAATCACTTTGCAGTTTCACGAAAATGCAAGCCGTTCTAGTTTTGATTGCAACTGTAGAAAGATTAGAACAGAGGAGCGTTAGCTTGGGCCTTGCAAAGATCTTCTGTTACATGGAGTAGAGCAGTCTCAGTCCAGTGGACAGTCTGAAACCCTTACTGGTTAGGTTCAAGGAGATCATTCTGAGAGAGCTAACTGTAGAGCTGGTTGGATACTGCACACTCAATTGTCTTGGAAATAAAAGAAAGGAGGGTAACTGGCCAGCCGCAATCACACAATTGGTTTGATGCACTACACACTATTCCATTCACTCTTGTCCCGAACTTAATGCGAGCCCGGCGCCCCGAACTAAGATCTATTAAATCTGGTCTCAGAAGTAATGCGGGCCCAGCATCCCCAATTAAGATTTACCGACCACTGCTAAAACTGGCATGTAGTTTTCGACATCAGAGGGGTCAAGTGTTGGTTTCTTTAGTAGGGGAGCAGCTCTACCTATCTTGAAGTCTACAGGGACACGTCCAGTGGTCAGAGAGGAGTTGATGAGAGAGGTGAGGAATGGAAGGAGGTCTCAAAGCAGAGGCGTTGCTGGTGGTAGGGCCGGCGCCTTTGTCTAGCAACACTACGTGGTGCCGGGAGCACAAGCTTTGTGATTTCTCTACAGAATAATAGTTCTTGTAATGCATTACGTTAATCATTGTTAATTCATTGCCTAGATAGATAGTGGGTTCATGTGTTGTTAAAGTTAGTCTATTGTTGGATGAAAGTTTCCAGTGAATGTTTTACAAATGCAATTCTGTTTTTACATGAAACATTGACAATATATTCAATCAATAGGGTCAGGTGGGCATGTTGCTGGTCGGCCAAATCTTACTAGCTGCAGGATGTTGTAGGGTGAGAGAAGGGAGAAATAAATGTATGAATGGACAAGTTTGCTGAAAAAGTAACCAGTAGACACCCAAAATGGTTGACAGCAGAGAGTGAAGATGGAGGAGGTGGATTGTTTAGGAGATAAGAAAAGGTAGAAAATAGTTTCCTGGGCTTGGAGAATGAAGCTTGACATTTTGAATGATAGTAAACCACTTCTGTGAGCGTATCATATTTCATTGAACCATCATCCAACACAAACATTTAGTCAGATCATACAGGGGATGATCCTGTCTCATTTTGGAATCAGAATTCTATCTGATTTTTTTTAGGGAATGTAATGCATAATTTAGAGAATATAATGCCCTTGGTTACACTTTCTTTTGAGAGTCTGAAATTCCATATGTCCTGTAGGTAATCTATAGATCTTATCATCTACTATCAACCAATTATCTGTTGATAAGCAACTAATTGTGTAGGTTAGGGATAGGGGTAGGTTTACATTAAGCGGTTTACGGTAAGGGTTAAGGTTAAGCTTAACATTAGGGGAACGGTTAAGGTTAGGTTTAGGGTTAGAGTTAGTTGATAGTTTGTTAAAATGTTGTTAGTCTGCAGATTATCTGTAGAGGATCTACAGACATACCTTTTGGACTCTCAAAAAAGTGTTCTTACTTCTTCACTTGATGTTCTCAGGTCCTTCTCGGAGACTACCTAGAAGAACACTTCTTTGAGGAACTCCCAAAGCAGAAGATCAAGGATTTCAAGGAAGAGCTGAAGGTAATCAGCGCTGAAATCAAATGTCGGAATGCAACCCTTAAACTGCCCTACACCTACCTGGACCCTGAGAATATAGAGACCAGTGTTGCCCTCTAAAATGAGCTGCAGAACAATGACTTGATGGCAGTTTTGATCCGAAGGGTTTATTGAAACTAGTAACAGAAAAAGATAACTAATTAGATAGACTGTGTGTTTTGTGCACTAGAATATAATCAACACTGCATTATATAAAAAACTTAGCATTTGAATAGAATGCACATTATATAAAACAAATATGTGCATTATTTTCTCTCTTTTTGCTTTCCATTTCATTCCTTTTATTTCTATAATAATTCATTTTATTCTCATTTGTAATTACTTATTGTTTGGATTTCATGCAACATATTGTGCCAACGTTGCTTTATGCATTAAGAAATAATGGAATGATCATTTAGGTATCATAAATATTCTAAATTGTTTTATTCATATTTTTGCATGTAAAAAATACAAAAGTTCTAAACAAAAATAAAGAGAGCACTGGAATATCATCAGTTTCTCTGGTTTTCTCTCTATAGGTCTATTACATGATAGAAAGACTAAGGCCTTCTAAAGCCGTACAGCAAACCCATGTAATCTGCTGCCTGTTACATGTCAAACTAAAATTTCTGTGGGGGAAAAATGAATACTGTTAAGTTAGTACTTTTAAACACCTGTTCACTTAAAAAAAGTACTTTTAGTCAACGACTTAATAACCACAAACAACCTAGATTTTATGTTTCTAAATTAAACATATCTAGAAGAGAGCTGCAGTGCAACAATCCTCAATGAAACAGCCCCTCCTAACTTTACCTTTATGAGTGTCTGCAGAACGGTTAGGAGAGGAAGAGGTGTAGCTGCTTTTTTAAAGATGTCTAGCAATGTAAGCAAGTGTCTTTTGGGATATCCTGTCTTTAAACGGTAACACTTTATAATAACAATAATTTAAAGATGGTAAATTGATAGTTGAATTATGTTTAGTAAATTGTTTTTTTCACTATTAACAAATAGTTATTTTATTGTTAACAAACAATAAAATGATATTTAATAATGTTTATTAATCATTATTAATGCTATAAATTAACTGTTTATTGTTTCACACATATCAATTATAAACAGTATTATTTATTGGTTATTGATTTAAAAAAGGTGGGAAAACTTTAAGAAACTGTTTATAAACATTATCTATATTGATGGACCAGATATTCCCAACACTTTGTTAATATTTACTAATTGGTTTATAAACAATATCCAAACATTAGTTTAGTTTATCTTTAATTTACCAGGCAAGTTGACTGAGAACACTTTCTCATTTGCAGCAACGGCCTGGGGAGAAGGGGGGAGAGGAGAATGAATGAATGAGCCAATTAAGAGATAGGGATGATTAGGTTGCCATGATGGTATGAGGGCCAGATTGGTAATTTGTCCAGGACACCACGGTTAACACCCCTACTCTTATAAATAGTGCCATGGGATCTTAATGACCACAGAGAGTCAGGACACCCATTCAAAATCCCATCCAAAAGATTGCACCCTAAGCAGGGCAGATGTCCCCATCAATACCCTGTGGCATTGGGAATGATCTTTAGACCAGAGGGAAGAGTGCCCCTACTGGCCCTCCAACACCACCTCCAGCAGCACTGGTCTCCCATCCAGGGACTAACCAGGCCTGACCCTGCTTAGCTTTAGAAACAAATCAGCAGTGCAATACAGGGCTCTATTCTACTGGCCTATATGGTTATTATAAAGTTGCAATTGATACATAATACATGGCTATAAACGTTTTCTAGTTGGCCATTGTAAAGTTTACAATACTTTACAATTACTAAATAAATTGTTTGCAAACAGTCTATATGAATGATTGGAATGGCAATTATAAAGTTGGAACTAATGTTTGTAATAATTAGTCAATGATGAATAAGTGGTCTATAAAGTATCAAGTAACTTAATTTGGCACTATTAAATCGGTTATTGATCTTCCATAAAACAGTGATTTGTGCACTGATAACAGTTTGTTTTATCAGAAAACTGAATACTGTTTAGATACAATTTACAAACCAATTAGTAACAATTAACAAAGTAATGGGATTATCTGGTCCATCTATGTAGGTAATATTTATAGATGTTTTATAAACGGTTTCGTAAAGGTATGCAAACTATTTTTTTATCATTAACTACTAACTAATATTTAGTATATAAATTATATAATGTGTGAAACAAACTGTTAATTGATAGAATTAATAATCATTAATAAACATTATTGAAAATATTTTATTGTTAACAGTGAAAAAACTATTTATTAAACATTAATCAAACATCAACTTATCATTATTTAAATTTTGTTGAGGACTTTACAGGACTGTAATCAACAATTTCCTCAGTTTGACACTTTTGCTGTTGCTGGGGAGTTTAATGCAGAAAGCAATATGGCAAAAGATATCATAGCTGCTTTAAATACTCAACATATACATGATCCACACATAATTGTGGACACACTCGAGATTTACTTATCAGTAAGGGTCTAAACATTTAATCAATTGTTATTAAGGATGTAGCACTGTCTGATCATTTCTGTATTTTCTTTGATATATTGATCTTTCCTATTATTGAAGCTAGATCTGTGTCAGTCAAAAGGAGATGACTGAATGAAAACACTAGTGTTGTATTTATGAAGGCTATATCTTTAACACCAAGCATATCTGCAGACCCTGTTGATTTTCTCCTTAATTCATTTACGTCAATATGATATTGCTCCTGTAAGTCAGTAGAAAGAAACCCCTGTTAAACATTGCTGTATATTTATATATTTACAAGGAAATTCTGTAGTAATATACTGTTTTCTTCACATACAGCCTATTACAGTAAACAGAAAAGTGTTAAAGGTGTTTCAGCACCTCCCTCTGCAAATGTTTGTAATTACAGTATTTAACTGTAAAAAAGTACACCAGGGACCAGTTGATTAGTAGACAAATTGAATCAGGTGTGCTAGCTCAAATATACGGACTGCCTGGTGATACTTGAGGAGAGGTTAACACGTGATCACAAATGTTTCCTTCACAGCAAATATCTGGGGGGTATTGCACAAAAGTAGAATAAAGAAATCCAGGATAACTGAAAAAGCACAGCTTGACTTAGTATGATCTGCTCATCGCGGCTTAATCGGTTGCACATTTGCTGAGTCAGGATGAAACGGTGAAGCTATGTCAAGCCAGATGTGGATAGTCTGAATAAGTGCACGTTCACGGCTTTCTTAAAAAGACCACTGTATTGATCACAGATTTACTGATCCAGAGACGGAGAATACGCATGCCGCATGCCGCATTTAGTTACGAGGTGGTGAAGCATAGAATGTACAAAGAAACTCCACATTTTTACAAAATTGTACATTGTGTTTTAATTGCTTTCAATGCTTGTTTTATTAGTAGGTTTTATTGCTGTATCTCTTTATATGCTAAATGTACTGGTTTTACTGTAACCTGTCTTTGAGTACCCTGCCATGTAAATTAATAAAAAATGTAATGTATTACTATTTAGACTACTTTTGCCCTAAAAGTGAGCAGAGGGTGGTAATGTTCCTCGAGAATATGTTTTACAACCATATGTTGTAAAAAATATCTATACCTCTCACACAGGTACTCGTCTGGAAACGCTAAAGGGTCTAATCTGTCCTAAAACACCCTCTCACGTCTGAAAGCACGTCTCAATATCAGTGCTTCTTCATCCAAAACGTCATTCAGAAATGGGCATGGCATGGTTCAGGAAGTAACACAGGTGACCGGGACTTTCTTTATTGCTTTCTGTAACTTGACTTTATTTAAATGAGACACTGTTTGACAATATGCATTAAAAGCCTTATTCATCATGGTTTACATGCTTTAACACATTAATATATGTATGTATAAATATATATATATATATATATATATATATGTATATGTATATGTATATATATATATATATATATATATATATATATATATATATATATATATATATATAT
>JACXGM010013382.1:0-10821 GCA_016801145.1 Umbra pygmaea | reverse complement strand
CCATAAAGCACTTCACTGTAGGTCAAAGTATGACCTTTCTAGAGCCCAAAAGATCAACTTTGTGCCAGGTGGACCTAAAACTCCTTAGACCTTGAAGGTTGATGTGAGCTAGCATTAATGAGGAGTCTGCAGCTACCAACCTCAACATTACCTTATAATAATAATAAACCTTTATTCATATAGCACCGTTCATACATGAATGCAGCTCAAAGTGCTTTACATCAATAAAAGTCAAATAAAATGGAAGAAATTTGCATCAATAAAAACATTTACATCCATAAAAGACAATGACACCGACGTCAACAATAACATGAGTAACGAAACAGATGCATGGCCTGACTGTTGGTCAAGGGACACACACACACACGGCTTGTTTAAATAAATACATTTATGTTGTTATAAATAATAATAAATTGTTGTTGTACCAGCAATATCTCCAAGTTTGGTTTTTCACTGTAGAAATCTCAAATGTCATAACCATTTGCCAATGCAAGAGAGTACCGGCACCTTATTTCCCCACTTCAAGCACTGGATGTACCTACCTACAATGAAATGACTTATTAAATGTGTGTTTAAAGGAATCATTGTCTGTAAGTAAAACTGTGTACCTTCTTATGCCACAATAGCAAATGTGCATATGTTTGTAGGCTATTTTACAGTTCGAATGTTGATTGATATGAAAACAGCAAACATACAAATTCACAAAATGTAGTTCGTCATGTGAAACACTAGGCAAACATTCTGATTATTACTATAGTTTACAAACGGTGCGCTAAAATGCGGGCTCCATTCATTAAAAGCTGAATTCCTATTGGAAGGAATGCTGATTTTTACAAAAAGGGTTCACTTTCAAGCGCTCCATTCATAAAAGAGGAATTCCGCTTATTAGTCTTTCTTATCAATAGCAATCTCACGTGGGTGCTCCGTTATTTATAGAGGAATTGAGTTTGTGTTTACATTGAATTAAGCCTTATTAAGCTAGCTACTATTGTCAACTGTACATACAGTGCCTTGCGAAAGTATACAGCACCCTTGAACTTTTTGACCTTTTGCCACATTTCAGGCTTCAAACATAAAGATATGAAACTGTAATTTTTTGTGAAGAATCAACAATAAGTGGGACACAATCATAAGGTTGAACAAAATTTAATGGATATTTCAAACTTTTTTAACAAATAAAGAACTGAAAAATTGGGTGTGCAAAATTATTCAGCCCCCTTAAGTTAATACTTTGTAGTGCCACCTTTTGCTGCGATTACAGCTGTAAGTCGCTTGGGGTATGTCTCAGTTTTGCACATCGAGAGACTGAAATTTTTGCCCATTCCTCCTTGCAAAACAGCTCGACTTCAGTGAGGTTGGATGGAGAATGTTTGTGAACAGCAGTTTTCAGTTCTTTCCACGGATTCTCGATTGGACTCAGGTCTGGAATTTGACTTGGCCATTCCAACACCTGGATATGTTTATTTGTGAACCATTCCATTGTAGATTTTGCTTTATGTTTTGGATCATTGTCTTGTTGGAAGACAAATCTCCATCCCAGTCTCAGGTCTTTTGCAGACTCCATCAGACTCCTTCCAGAATGGTCCTGTATTTGGCTCCATCCATCTTCCCATCAATTTTAGCCATCTTCCCTGTCCATGCTGAAGAGAAGCAGGCCCAAACCATGATGCTGCCACCACCATGTTTGACAGTGGGGATAGTGTGTTCAGGGTGATGAGCTGTGTTGCTTTTATGCCAAACATAACGTTTTGCATTGTTGCCAAAAAGTTCAATTTTGGTTTCATTTGACCAGAGCACCTTCTTCCACATGTTTGGTGTGTCTCCCAGGTGGCTTTTGGCAAACTTTAAACAACACTTTTTATGGATATTTTTCAGAAATGACTTTCTTCTTGTCACTTTTCCATAAAGGCCAGATTTGTGCAGTATGCGACTGATTGTTGACCCTTTTGTAGTGGTCTGATAGTCCTTCCATTTCAATATTATTGCTTGCACAGTGCTCCTTGGGATTTTTAAAGCTTGGGAAATCTTTCTGTATCCAAATCCGGCTTTAAACTTCTCCACAACAGTATCGAGGACCTGCCTGGTGCATTTATACGGAGATTTGATTACACACAGGTGGATTCTATTTATCATCATTAGTCATTTAGGTCAACATTGGATCATTCAGAGATCCTCACTGTACTTCTGGAGAGAGTTTGCTGCACTGAAAGTAAAGGGGCTGAATAATTTTGCTCACCCAATTTGTCAATTTTTTATTTGTTAAAAAGTTTGAAATATCCAATAAATCTTGTTGCACTTCATGATTGTGTCCCACTTGTTGTTGCTTCTTCACAAAAAATATACAGTTTTATATCTTTATGTTTGAAGCCTGAAATGTGGCAATAGGTCGAAATGTTCAAGTGGGCCGAATACTTTCGCAAGGCACTGTATTTGCTTAATTTTAGGTGGGTGTCAGAATTGACTGGATTGATATTAGGTCATAGTTGCTGAACAAAAATAGGTGTTGACTGTTGACAGAAACTTGGATTAAGGCCTTCTGTGCTATTCTAGTCAAATGTCTTAAGACTAAGATTGCGGGTATATTTACAAAAAAAATATTTAGTTTTTTGCATACTTAAAAAAAAGTTAAAATGTGGCAATTTATCCTATATTACCACATAAAACATTACATACCTTAATGAAATCCTCACATTGTAGAATACTCCTTGTCGTCACTTGGGTAGTAACTTTAAGAACCCCTTAGTATTAAGTCGAAGACTGTAATAATAACTGTTATCATCAGTACTTTAAAGGTACTTACCCAGTACTTACAGTGAAACTACCAGGTAAGAAAGCTGTCTCTTTCCAAGTAACTACACTGAATCAGACCTATATTATACAGTAGAGACTAATACCATGTAGTTGCAGTGTAGTTACATGTAACAAGGGCATTTAAAGTTATTTTTCACTAGTACTTCCAAGGTACTTACAGTGAAACTATAAGGTAACAGACTGTCTCTTTCCCAGTAACTACCAAGTAACTACACTGAATCAGGCCTGTCTTATAAAGTAGAGACTATTAACTTGTAGTTGCACTGTAATTACATGTAACAAGGGCATTTAAAGTAGTTTTTCACTAGTACTTTAAAGGTACTTACAGTGAAACTACAAGGTAACAAGGCTGTCTCTTTCCCAGTAACTACCCAGTAACTACACTGAATCAGGCATGTATTATAAAGTAGAGACTAATACCATGTAGTTGCAGTGTAGTTACATGTAACAAGGGCAATTTAAAGTCGTTTTTCACTAGTACTTCCAAGGTACTTACTGTGAAACTATAAGGTAACAAGGCTGCCTCTTTCCAAGTAACTACCCAGTAACTAAACTGAATCAGGCCTGTGTTATAAAGTAGAGACAAATACCATGTAGTTTTACTGTAGTTACATGTAACAAGGGCATTTAAAGTCGTTTTTCACTAGTACTTCCAAGGTACTTAGAGTGAAACTACAAGGTAACAAGGCTGTCTCTTTCCAAGTAACTACCCAGTAACTACACTGAATCAGGCCTGTATTATACAGTAGAGACTAATACCATGTAGTTGCATTGTAGTTACATGTAACAAGGGCATTTAAAGTTATTTTTCACTAGTACTTCCAAGGTACTTACAGTGAAACTACAAGGTAACAAGGCTGTCTCTTTCCCAGTAACTACACTGAATCAGGCCTGTCTTATAAAGTAGAGACTATTAACTTGTAGTTGCACTGTAATTACATGTAACAAGGGCATTTAAAGTCGTTTTTCACTAGTACTTCCAAGGTACTTACCCAGTACTTACAGTGAAACTACAAGGTCACAAGGCTGTCTCTTTCCCAGTAACTACCCATTAACTACACTGAATCAGGCCTGTATTATAAAGTAGAGACTAATAACATCTAGTTGCATTGTAGTTACATGTAACAAGGGCAATCTAAAGTCGTTTTTCACTAGTATTTCCAAGGTACTTACAGTGAAACTATAAGATAACAAGGCTGCCTCTTTCCAAGTAACTACCCAGTAACTAAATTGAATCAGGCCTGTGTTATAAAGTAGAGACAAATACCATGTAGTTTTACTGTAGTTACATGTAACAAGGGCATTTAAAGTTGTTTATACACTAGTACTCCCAAAGTACTTACAGTGAAACTACAAGGTAACAAGGTTGTATCTTTCCCAGTAACTACACTGAATCAGGCCTGTATTATAAAGTAGAGACTAATACCATGTAGTTGCACTGTAGTTACATGTAACAAGGGCATTTAAATTTGTTTATACACTAGTACTCCCAAAGTACTTACAGTGAATCTACAAGGTAACAAGGCTGTCTCTTTCCCAGTAACTACCCAGTAACTACACTGAATCAGGCCTGTATTATAAACTAGAGACTAATACCATGTAGTTGCACTGTAGTTACATGTAACAAGGGCATTTAAAGTTGTTTTTCACTAGTCATGTAGCCTGAGTCTAGGCAGAAATCAACAATTTCACCTGCGGCTGGGATATGGCAAAAGAGCTCAGGCCAAGTACAGCAGCACATGCGCTAGCTAGACCTGGGGGATGCTCGAGCGATATGGTTCAGGCGTTCAGCTGACCTCAAGCAATAGTCATTCAGCTACGGAGAAAAATAGTCTACATCAATTTTCAGTTACGGTAAGTTGAATACTTGGACTCAATACTGGAATACAGGAATATAGCTATTTGGCCTTTTTTTTATACATATTTGTACAATTGTGTCTATGTTATGACGTTAGAACAACGCCAGAGTTGACTTTGGCTGACGTTACACCGAGTATTACAGTGTACTGTACAGTAACCGTAACTTATTCAATATTAGCTAGCTAACGTTAAAGAAAGTTAGCTAACTAGTTAACAATTGTAAAAGTTATACTTTTTTGACGTCATTGTTTAGCAAGCATTTATAGTCTATTACAAGTACAGTGTTTTTTATAAGTATAATGCAGTAATACATGTATTTTAAATAAAGTAATTACATTGTCTATCTGTCGTAGTCTGTGGACGAGTCTCTGGAGCTAAACCTCTTCCCAAGCTCTGAGTAATGCTGGGTACAACCTACAGGAGTTTTTAAATCTTAACCGATTTTAAAATCTGGTTGTACTTCTAGTTGCACTTCTGGATTGGGGAACTTCCAGTCAAAAGAAGTGAAACACATCATCTTAAATAATAAGGTAGTGCTACAAATATTTTTTATTCATAGTGAAAACTAAATGAGATGTTCCTCCATCTCTGAAGTCCAATGGATCCGTGTTGCAAGTTTCGCATTGCCATTTGGAAATTTCCGTCACAACCGTTTTGTCGTACACTTGTTTCCTATTGGCTATTGCGTAATTGGCTATTACTGACGTTATCACAATCTTACTCATCCCGATAAATATCAAACATGTTTGATATGATCGGGGCGAGCCCAATTTGTGTGAGAGCAGATCGGGAGATGTAAGATTCGATCTGTGAATGTCTCACATTACCAGATAATCGGAACCGATCAAGGTCCTCGACAAGATTTTTTCTATGATTCTCAGGAAGGGAAAATCGGGCATAAACAGGCCCGTTGCGACAAGGCAAGCAAACCAAGCAATTGCGTGGGGCCCCGAGCTGGTCTGGGGCCCCAAGACAACGACTGGTTAAGAATAAAATGCAATGACAAACTGTGTGAGCGCCCCTTTGATAGTCAATGCAGTAAAGTGCAATGACACTGTTATCAGGGACCCCTCAAGGGGCCCCTCTCGTGATTTCTGCTGCCGGCAAAATAAAAATCCTTCTCGGTCGGCACTCGGCAGTCATCATGAAGCAAAATTATGATTCAGGAAGACAAAAAAGAGAGAAGAGAAAGGAAGAGGAGGATAATAAAAAACAATATCGTGGTAAGTAATAAATTACACTGGATAAAATAGCTCTACTTGTCTTAGTGTCATTTTGCAGCCGGTAGGCTACCAAAAATTTGTTTATGTTAGCTAACGTTACCTGTTACCTGCCTGAGGGCAAATGCTGCTTATAACGAAGAGTAAGTGCAACTTTTTTCGAACAGATGGTTACATACTTCTGTAATATGTTTTTAACGGGAAAGGGAAGACGCAGATCTGCTCCAGAATCACTGTTTATCGTATTTAATGACACGACATTGCTATAGCTTTGTAATAGGTTTTGATGAAATTGGCATAAAGTTAGCATGCTATACTAACTATTCCACCGTGAAAATCTATTTACCAAATGGGGGTTAGGAAAACCACACAATCAATTCCGTGCATCAAACATTAGCTTGGGATGTTTTTAAGCATTAGTAACCCTTAACATAGTGTTAGGAATATCTGGTCCATCTATCTATGTAATGTTTATAGATGTTTTAAAAATGGTTTCTTAAAGGTTTACACATTTTTTTTATTACCCGACACGTAATATATTACATGATAGATATAATGTGTGTTACAATAAACTGTTAATTTACAGCACTACTTATAATTAGTAAACATTTAATTATACACATATTATACGCATATACAAGTATTTGCACTTGAAACATTTTTTATGCAAAGTTTATGCACTGTAAAGCTTTTTTATTTATATAAAGTGTGGGTGAACTTAAACTTTATGGCGATGCTGTGGTTCCTGTAGGTTGTGTGTGCAGGGTGGGGGGTTGGGGGGCCTCCATGTCCATTTTGCTTGGGGCCCCCAAATTCCTTCAAACGGCCCTGGGCATAAATCGACCTAAAACTCCTGTAGTGTGTACCCAGAAAAAGTCTTTGAGCATTTTTAAAACTGACTGTTGTGTCATTCTCTTAACTCTACCATTGTTTAATTCAAGTCAACTTTCTTTACTTTCTCTCTGCTAGGCTGTTGTTCCAATCTCCATCTGCAAGACCAGACCAAATAAATGTGAGTGATCAATGAGAATTGTCAATTAGCTTACTCTAGTTTCACAGAAAATCTGTCTCTTTACATGGTTTTAGATTTACCAGTATGAAAGTTAAAAATACTTTTACCCAGCATTATTATACATTCCTTTTACCTTTTTTCCTTTTTCCTCCGAATGCAACTGAAGATGTGTCAAATTTGCAAATAGAGCAAAATGTTGCTGCTAGATTATGAACCAAAACCAGATATCACCCCAGTTCTGGTACTTAATTGGCTTCTAGTCCAGGCAAGAGCTCACTTTAAAGTAATGTTATTAACTTAAAAAACAGTTAATGGACTTGCACCATCCTATCTCACAGACCTCCTTATATGTTACAGCTCTAAAGGGCACTCCAATCTCAGGATGCTGTATACAGTATTTGGTGGTCCCCAGAATCAAATACAAAAGAAATACAGCAGAGAGCAGAGCTTTCTCACATAGAGCCCGTTTCCTCTGGAACAGTCTTCAAGCTTAAATCGGAGGCAGACACAGTCTCAGTATTTAAACCCAGACTTAAAATGTAGGTCTTCAGCCCGTCCTATGGTCAGCCTTAGTGTGAGGTTTTTATTTCAGCTGTATTTTGTTAGGCTGCACTAACTTTCTAACCAGTGGGGGAACCCACTAGCTATCACCCCCCCTTCATGTTTATGTAGTCTTGCCATACTTCCTAACCCTTCTTTATTCTATCCCCTCTTATCATGTCCTCACCCCACCCCCATTTGGGTTTGGGGCTAAGTCTGCTCTTAGGTCTTGGGATCAATATAGGCTGCTGTAGTCCTCTCCTCCAACCTGCTTGGTTCTTCAAGTCAGTGGTCCTAGATGCTGGTCCTGGTCCTGACCCACAACTGCTCCTGGCCTCCTTATTAACTGACTGCTGCTCACATGGACCAGCTGAGCACAAATGAACTAACCTGTGCCTAACAGTGGTGTACCGTACTGGCCACATCCCATACCCATGGACTACACCATGTGTTAAACCAACCATCTTTGGAGAAGGAAAACACTCCTCCCAAGTTCTTCCTCTCTTTAGTTTTTCCATTGTCAGATCTATTTTGTTGACATACACCGATCAACCATAACATTATGACCACTGACAGGTGAAGTGAAAAACATTGATAATCTTGTTATCATGGCACTTGTCAATGGGTGGGTTATATTTAGGCAGCAAGAACATTTTGTCCTCAAAGTTGATGTGTTAGAAGTAGGAAAAATTGGCAAGTTTAAGGATCTGAGCGACTTTGATATGGGCCAAATGTTGATGGCTGGACGACTGGGTCAAAGATTCTCCAAAACTGCGGCACTTGTTGGGTGTTCCTGTTCCCGGTCTGCAGTTTAAATGATCTGCTGCTAATTCCTTGGTGCCAGATACCACAGCACACCTTCAGAGGTCTAGTGGAGTCCATGTCCATCGACGAGTCAGCGCTGTTTTAATTGGCAAAAGGGGACCTACACAATATTAATCAGGTAATCATAATGTTATGGCTGATTGGTGTAAATGGGCATCTGTAATGCCCTCTGTGACACTGCTTATACAAAGGCTATATACAGTTGTATGCAAAGGTTTAGGCACCCCTGACAATTTTTAAGACTTTAATTTATAAATAATTGGGTGTTTGGATCAGCAATTTCATTTTGATCTATCAAAAAACACAGTCATAAGAACACAGTCATATTTTGGTAGTGACATTAGGTTCATTGGATTGCACCTGTCTGATTTTGTTTTGATGCATATTGCACATTTTCTGTTAATCTAATCAGGCATTCAAACTCCTCACCTTCAGGTGAATCTAGGGCCCTATGGTTCCGCATTGCGGAAAACACGGACGGAATCACGGAATCTATACATAAAAACGGAATTTACTTAAAACACGGAATCTCGCGGAATTTGCATATTTTCCTGTGTTGGTATTCCAAACCTAAGTGTTCACATAACTCATGATACTAAAACACCCACAAACATAAACAGTCAGATAATTTTGAATCCTGCTAAAAGAGCCTATGATAGTAGGTCCCATAGTTTTCCACGATGCGGAGAGTGCGGACGGAAACGCAGAATCCAGACATTAACGTGGAATTCAGACATTAACGTGGAATTCAGCAAAGTATATTTATTTTTTCTATAATCCAAATATAGTCCCGTAATATTAACAACTGTTCCTTCTTAAACAAAAGGCAGAAAACATGGAAGTTAATTTGCGCTCTATATATAGGCTATATTTGCAGTGTGTGTTTCTCTACTAAACTTGGCCAGCATGCGCTCCATCATATCATTCAATCGTTGTAATACGCTTGATAGCTCACACTTATAAACAACAGTTTTTACTCCATTCAAACCTATCTAATCAGACAACACTTGTTTTTCTCCATTCAATCACTTATCCAAAGGCATATAACTAGGTGTAGGGAAGGCTACTATGTTACTTTGCCTGAAGTAATTCTCTGACCGTCTTGCCAGAGCCATAGAGAGAGAGGAGTTGCGACACTCTTTGATCTCGCTAGCGGGGTGGTCACGTGGTTCA
Organism: Umbra pygmaea; assembly: GCA_016801145.1. Classification (NCBI taxonomy): domain Eukaryota; kingdom Metazoa; phylum Chordata; class Actinopteri; order Esociformes; family Umbridae; genus Umbra; species Umbra pygmaea. The sequence goes on along the minus strand of JACXGM010013382.1, from coordinate 1,380 downwards.
TGTAAGCCTGTATAGTTCCAAAAACACTCTGCGCTGTCATGATCTTCTATGGGACTGACAGCAGTGATTGGGATATGGAATGATATAGATGAAATCATACCCAGGTACTTATTTGATTGTTATTGCATATTTGTAAATGTCCGTTTTACAGTGGTAGGGTGACAACCTACCAAATAATAATGTAAATGTAGCCTGTAAATGTAGCCCATTGTATCTGGCAATGCAATTGCAAACTGTACAGCATTATTCTCTATATTTTAGGTTCAGGTGAGGGCTTGCGAATGCATCTTTTGTTAAAATATTTGTTGAGTTACAGGTGGGTGAAAAAAGTAGTTGAGCAAACCACTTTTGCCTGGGTAGTGTTCCCTAGCCATGGTTGCTACCAAAAATGCTTGGGAACCCCTGCCCCAGGGGGTTTATATGGAGGTTTGAGATAAAAAAAATGGAATCACAAGAAATAAAATGTAATTTGGAAAAAACTAAACGGAATTGGGCAAAAAATAAAACGGATTTCATAGGGCCCTATGAATCTCAACTTTTTCAAACCAAAATGTGCTTTGCAACTTTACAACTGGCTCTGGAACCAATCGTCACTACTAAAGCCTAAATCCCACAGCCAATCAGAGGCAGAGTGGGGGGAGTTTTATTTAAAAGTCTGCAAAACTGAGCAGTCCATCAACAACTGAACCGAACTGAAGTTGAACCATAGAAATGGAATGGATAGAAAGGACATTCCAATTCAAATCAATGTAGCAGAATGGTCACGTACTAATGTACTAATTGATTGACCATGCCAAGCAGTTCAATGGCCTTTATATCCATTCTATTTCTATGAGTTGAACATTGACGAAATGCCCATCGAAAAGCAAGCTTAAAGTATAGCATAAGTAAGCTATAATAACTGCAATATTATAGGTTCCCTCCATGATTTATACACGTGTCCAATGAAAGAGCGCTATTAGCCTTAACAAGACAGCTGAGAAGTACGCTTGAGTTATGCACAGATGGTTTATACACGTGTCCAATGAAAGAGCGCTATTAGCCTTAAAGGGATACTTCACCCTACAGCGATCTGGAGGGGCTAGTAGCTTCTCCCAGACATTTGTAGAACAGTGAGATATGTTTAATACATGCCAGGCTAGTGTAAGAGCAAGATTTGAAATTTCGCGTGGAATTTTCATACGCTGACGTCACGGTGGAAATCCAATCGACTGTGGAGATAGGAAAAATGAATGTAGGCATGTATTCGGTCGCGAAAATAAGCATCCCTGTTATACTGATCTGGCTTTCAAACCTACTCTCTTAAAGCCTCGGTTGTCCTTGATTTTTTAAGGTATAGCTTGTCTTTCTGTGACGTTTCGATCTGCCGTTTTAATGCTA
>JACXGM010013381.1:0-23094 GCA_016801145.1 Umbra pygmaea | reverse complement strand
GTTCAGGGTGTAGTGTTCAGTGTTCAGGGTGTAGTTTTCAGTGTTCAGGGTGCAGTGTTCGGTTTTCAGTGTTTCCTCACCACTTTGCAGGCGTTGGTCTCATGGTCGCACAGGGACACGTCACAGTGGAGGTGGACCTCATCGTAGTCCCCAATGAACTTGAAGACGGTGACGTGGAAACGGCAAGTCAGAGACACGCCGTTCTCAGCCATACCAATGGTGTTATCCTTGATGTTGGGACAACTTGGTGGACAGAAAAGGAAATGTTAGTGCGGCGCTTTGCAGTCTTCCCGTCTTCCCGTCTGTCTGCCTTTTTCTCTACCAGCCTGTTTGTCTATCAGCCTGTTTTTCTACCAGCCTGTCTGTCAGCCTGTTTCTCTAGCAGCTTGTCTGTCTTTCAGCCTGTTTCTATACCAGCTTGGCTGTCTGTCTGTCAGCCTTTTTCTCTACCAGCTTGTCTGTCCTTCAGCCTGTTCCTCTGCCAGCTTGTCTGTCTGTCAGCCTGTTTCTATACCAGCTTGTCTGTCTGTCAGCCTGTTTCCATACCAGCATGTCTGTCTGTCAGCCTGTTTCTATACCAGCTTGTCTGTTTGTCAGCCTGTTTCTATACCAGCTTGTCTGTCTGTCAGCGTGTTTCTCTACCAGCTTGTCTGTCTGTCAGCCTGTTTCTATACCAGCTTGTCTGTCTGTCAGCGTGTTTCTCTACCAGCTTGTCTGTCTGTCAGCATGTTTCTCTACCAGCTTGTCTGTCTGTCAGCCTGTTTCTCTACCAGCATGTCTGTTTGCTGACTGTGTGTTTATAACTTTTATACAAACTAATGTTGATGTGGTGCTTTTCTAGCAGCAGATATTTAGTGTGTAATGTAGAGCCTGGTGTACCCTTTCTCTATGATGATGTAGCGGAGCCGGTCACTGCTGTACCGGGACGGTGTGGCCCAGCACATGTTGACGATGAGGATGAGCTGGTTCTCATCTGCCCCTTCAACGAACACCCCCACAAAAAGTATGTCGCGCGTGCTTAGCACCACTTCGCCCTCACGGTACGGCTGGCGGTACGAGGAGTTCTTGTACAGCGCCATCTTAGTGACGAAGTTGCCTTCCTTGGTGGGGAGAGTGAGGTTGATCACACTGGAGCGACGGCAGAGGGAGGGAGGGTAGAGAAGTGTGATATGGTTATCGGATGGAAAACAGCCGTGTGGAGAAATACTTTTGCAGGTGCTGATGAGCAGGCTTACGTTGGGTGTTAGCTGATGCAAAATATTAGTTTAATCATGCTTTATGTTATTAGATTATATTGTCCATATCACAACAAATAGTGAACTAACGTTTAAAATCCAGATCTCTTTATTAAACTTTTTTTCCCTTTTAGAACCCCGGGCATTGTGAAATTGCCACAGCTAGGATGTGAACCCTGGTCATAGTGACGGAGATGTGCTGCCATGCCCTTTAAATCATGCCCTTGTCTGCGGCAGTAGGAAAATTGGCATTTCTTGTCACCTGTGTTGTCAGCTGTCATTTCCTACACTGCCTGTAGGCCTCTATACTGACTTTATTGTCAACCAAATTAGTTCGCTAAATATGTCTGGTATTTTCTATGTATATTTTATTAATTTATTGATGGCTCTGACACTTTTTCTTTGTTTGCCATTATGCTAATGCGTTGGTGGTAAGTAGCTTACGAGGTTTGAGCTTTGGGCAAGTAACCAAACCATTTATATTTTACATTTGAGTGATTTATTAGAAACTCTTATACAGAGCAACTTACATTAAGTACAGAGACATTCCCCCTGGAGCAACTTAGGAGCAATGGTTTGCCTGCGTCCCATGCAAACCATGAAAAACAGCTTGTTTTTTTAACCTATATATACCAATATATACCAATGTCTTAGATAAGAACAGGTGTGCCTTCTAACCTCAGCATGGGCTTCAGAACTGTCTCCAGGGAGATTTTCAGATCCAGCTCGTAGGCGCAGGAAAACTCAACGTTGATGGTCTTGTCCCTGGTGATGACGTTGCCTGTATTGTTTACACTCTCGATCCACACTGTGTTCTTGTACATGATGTGTGTGCTGTTGGACTGGTATTTAGGGAAATGGTAGATACTTTATGGACTGAAATACAATGGTGGGCAATAATCATCATTACAGTAGGTACAGTACGCCTATTGGCCGGAGAGAGTTGTCAGTCACATGGAGCCCTACTGTTGATGAGATGACAGCTGAACCCTAGTGGCTATTCAGATTATTACAGTTTTTAACAAATAAAAAAGAGGTAAAAATTACTACAATTTGCTAAGGCACGTGTTGGCCATTGAACTGTAGGTGCAGGTAAATCTGTACGATCCAGGAAAATACATTTACCATCCCCATGGATTCAAGTTATACTCAAAGCTGGAATCATAAATAGTGAAATGTCAATTTGTAATATTACAATTACAGACATTTCGTGATAATATAACATTTTCATCACTGACATCACTACATGTATAACCAGACCCTGCCAGCAGTGGCTCAAATAAGTAAAATAATGAAATAAATTGTTCCTATTTTTTTCTTTATCATTACTGATTGTTGGTCGAATCATAATTGGGTGAAGGCGGTTCTTAAACATGGAGATGGAACACAACCAATGAAAAACATCGGAAGGGATTAGGCTTAGGTTTAGAATTTCCTTTTTTGCACTGTTCAATGCAAGCCTGATATAGTAATATGTATAACATATGAACACAGAAGTGAAGAAACTGACCAAATTACACAATATTTACTTCTTTGTTTCAGATAATAATATTGAAGAATCACCCACTGATCGTAGATCAGATGTTACCTGTACGATGGAGCCACAGTGACCCTTGGTGTTGTTGATGTGAAAAGAGATGAAGTCTTCTCCCTCGATACCAGGGCAGTGATGGTCGTTGATCCTCACATCCTCACGTTCAAAGCCCAGCTGGAAGAGCTTACACTTGGAAATTGACACTTCCATCTGGGCGTGCTTACATGTCACCTCTGCCTGGATGATGTCATCCTCGCCTTGCCAGATAACAAAGGGGATGAGAATATTAATATTATACATGTAAGTAGTTTGTAATTAGTTGGTTGACTTGATAATTATTTGTTTTGACATTTTATTTTAAATTCATGGCTGGTGAGCACAAAGAAATGATGAAAATTAGATTGTGATGGGCAACGACAGTAAATGGTTGAGGTAAAATAGCATACCACTGTACATAAAGGAACATCGCTGTTTTGTTAATGAACAGCTACAGTTTATTCAATCTGGTTCAAGTCGTAGGCACAGTACAATTACATAAACTAAACTCATTGTAAATTTAATAATAGCAATAGATGAAAGTTGAGTTGTGTGCAGTAGCAGAGTGGCAATCGGGAGAGTCGGGACTTTTACTAGTGGGCCGTAGTGTTTCAAGGCCGCGAGAGCCGGTCTGATAATAGTTATACATTGCAAGTTATTAGAAACAACATCCGGAGTGGCCTGGTGTGCGGCAAACACAGGCTAATTAGAAAGCACTAACGAAGTGCAGGTCACAACCATGTCTAGGATTTTAAGAAATATAGGGGGTTCAGTGAGCGGCCCCTCCCCAAATGGCATAGCCCTGGCCGGCCTATGACGTAAAGCCATAGAAATTAACTTAAAATCTATAGAAGCCTTATTAAACTGTTTGGCGTGGTCATTCGATTAGTACACAACAAAATGGCAACTGTCGTTAGTTGTCACGGTAACAACACGCGAATCGGTTTAATGTGGAAGTAGGCCACTAGATCTTTGCAATGGAATGGTACACATAAAAATGGCTGCCGCTCTGACCATTCAGCTGCATTTATTTGCATTGGATTGGCACTTCTAATCATTCAATTGCTATGCGTAAAGCCATCAAACACCTCTTTATTTCTTCATCACATTTGGAAGTCTATTGGTAATGGTAATAGACAGTGTGAGAGTGAGTCGAATGATGGAAAGCCAAAAAAGAAAAGGGAAATGTGTTAATAATGTGTATCTAAATTCTAATCACACCAACCTCTTTGCCAACGTGGAATCACTAAATGTGTACAGTACTCCCTGCGCATGATGAATTTACCTCCATCAGCGTGTTCAGAAGTCTGTTCTTCTGAGTGCGCGCGACGGTAGAGACGCTGCAGACGAGATGCCAGACAAAGATAAATTCTTAATAACGTCTAGATTTGTTACTATATTAGCTAACTCCTGCATCTGCTTTAGAAATCGAAAGAATCTTCAGCAATCAATAGTTGCTGATATTTCAGTCAGGTATCTAGCTATCTAGCTCTACACTCAGTCAGGAGATGGCTAGCCAGCATGCAAGAGCTCTGATTATGTACTGCTCTGTACTGCAAATTAAGTGTATTAACTAGCTAAATGTGTAGCTCAAATATAAAGCCTAGCTCTCGTAGTAGCTCATTTTATTTATTTAATAAGAGAATGAAAGAGGTGCAGTGAAAGACAAACACATGGTAAGCCCTCACTCATACCCATACAATTATAATTATAAACTTTGTTCTACAGAGAATAATGGATAATTGAATAAACAGGGATATGAAACAAAGAGGCAGGCTGCCATACAGGAAGACCAAGAGAGGAGAGAGGTTAGTGTATATTATATAAAAAAAAACATGTTTTCCATTCATGCATATTTGTTCATCATCCATAAGTGACCTTTCTGACAGGGCTGAGCCAGGCAGAAGCTATTGGTTAGTGGATAAAGTAGGACTAGGTCACACATGACACACATATAGCCTACTGGAGTAAAAGTAAAATCTCCTGAGAAAGCTGTACTTTGGTAAAAGGCCTCTATTAACTTTTCAATTAATTAATAGGATAATTGATCATCATTATAACATCATATTTAATATAAGACACTAGCTATCCTTTACCTATATAAATTTATTGCTGATTTAGGGTTGGCTTGTAAGTGTTGTGTCATTTTGTATTCAGTTATTTACAATCGTTAGGACCCATTTCTCAACTCTTTTCAAAACTCTTCACACAGTGAGCACAACAGCAGTCTGTGGGCTAAACTATGGCTTTGGCACAAAATGCATTCAGTGACTACAGTACATCTTTAAAATTACATGAAGTGTTTTCTCACTCAGACACAACCACCACCAAACCTTTCTGTACCTACAGGTCAATTTGTACATGTTTACATACTTTTTCAAAACAGTTTAACTTTATTTAAAAACCTACATAACATAACACAACATTGAATAATAATAAATACATTTTTTCATTGCAATACTTCATCCTGTGTTTTATTTAGACCTTGTGATGAATCTTGTCTGATTCATTCCTGTAATATTAACTTTAGTGAATTCTAAAGAGTGGAGAGGGGTCATTCTTGTTTTGTAAGGAAATAATCTGTTCTTTGTGTTGCTTAGGTTATTGTTTTATGAGTGATGTTGGGTGACATTGCTGGTGTTATGGAATAATGAGTTGATTTGAGACCTATGAATTGTTTTGGTAGTTTTAGAGCATTATGGATGTGAAATGAACTGCTGTGCCACACTGAAAGTTGGTTGTGAGAACTGTGTGTAGGGGTTTTAAAAAGAGACCTAAATATTGAGAAAGGGGTCCTAGCAATTGTAAAAATTATAATAATAAAAAAACTCTTTAACTACAAATATTGCCCATTTCAAGGTATTATGAAATGGGAAATATACAACCTCATTCTATAAACTTAACATTTATCTTATTTGATCAATGCCTCTGTACTTACCATAGTTGGCTAATTACTGAGGATTTTGTTTAATAGCATATACATTTAAGTTGTCTCTCTCTATATATATAAATTAATGAAACATGTACAGTAGGAAATTACACATTGAAAGTGGGTAGACTATTTGCAGTTACTATTTACCCCCATTACAAAATTGGCTGGTGCACCATGAAACTCCCGGGCTGAAAATATGTCCTAGTCCGGCCCTGGTTGTGTGGCTCTGTTTGTTGACCTATCAAGTCATTCGAAACAGTTGATCACTTAATCTTGGTAAAAAAGCTGTCTATTAGGCCTGGCCAAAGATACTTACCACACAGGCTATTGTATTACCTTAGTGATAGAACACAGGCTGTTTTATTACCTTAGTGATAGAACACAGGCTATTGTATTACCTCAGTGATAAAACACAAACTATTATATTACCTCAGTGATAAAACACAGGCTATTGAATTACCTCAGTGATAAAACACAGGCTATTGTATTACCTTAGTGATAGAACACAGGGTATTTTATTACTTCAGTGATAGAACACAGGCTATTGTATTACCTCAGTGATAGAACACAGGCTATTGTATTACCTCAGTGATAGAACACAGGCTATTGTATTACCTCAGTGATAGAACACAGGCTATTGTATTACCTCAGTGATAGAACACAGGCTATTGTATTACCTCAGTGATAGAACACAGGCTATTGTAATATCTCAGTGATAGAACACAGGGTATTGTATTACCTCAGTGATAGAACACAGGCTATTGTATTTCCTCAGTGATAGAACACAGGCTATTGTATTACCTTAGTGATAGAACACAGGCTATTGTAATGGATGGGACTACATTTGAATTTCTTGCAGTCATAAAGAAAATGTACGGGTAAATGGAAAAATGTTGGGTCCTTTATAGTTCACTTTATTGTATAGATAAATGAAATAAGTAACTCTGTTAGACATTGTACTTTTATTTTATTTATTTTTATGCTGATGAAAGTATTTCATGCTAAGGCTTCCTCTTCTGCCCAAGCTGTTGCATATTTACAATCTGATTTCCAGATATTACAAATTGCATTTATGGATCCTACTCTACAGTATGTTGGTAATAAATGCAAAGAAAAAAATATATATGCTATTTTAAATCTCAGAACCTACGTTTGAAACTCCCTAAAAATACTACCCTAAATGGTTCCGTAATGGAACAAGTTGTTTCCTACAAATATATTGGTATTTGTTTAGATGATAATCTGTGTTTATAGAAACAAACAGATCTGTCGCGTCAGCATAGAAAGTATATTGTGCAAGCAACTTTTACCTCTCAACTACACTATGATGATGTACTATGCATGCCTCAGCTTCTGGACTGAAATTGTGCTTTATCACAAGTTCACATTTGTATCATTGTCTATTATATAAAGATGCCTGGGAATCTGAACTCAAGAGGGGTAAGGTATTGATTAATATTTGTCATACAAAAATGTCCCGAATATCTAACAATGAAAATTACCTGAGAAAAAGCAGTCACCAAACACGTTCTCAAGACTGAACTGTACTGGAAATACCAATGGCTTACTCAGAACTGGGTAAAACTGCTTTTTAAACATTTCGTCCGACAGTCAGGAATTTGATTCAGAGTGACCGTAAGTGAAGGGAATTGGTGTCTGGCAGACTCTATATTATCTTTACCTGATAAATTATTTTCATTGTTAATTATGATTGTTTTTCTTAATATTCTTTTGTTATATTTCTATTTTGTATGATTTTACAGTTGCAATACAGTGCTCAGCTCTAGAAGAGAGTATCTCAGATGAATATCAATGTTGAATAAATGAGAGAAATAATGTTACCTGTCCCTTCTGATAACCATGCCCCTGTCCCTTTACCCCTGTACCCCACTCACCCACAGCATTGCTGGGCAGCTCAGGGCAACCACACAGGTCTCCGCCATTCTCCTGCTCACACGTGTTGTTGGTGCATATCTCTCCAGCACAGGGGTCGTAGATCCATTCTGCTAAAGACAGACGCAGGCACAACGTTAGCCGATACACGTCTTCACTGCGTACAAAGAGAAAATGATTAACTGGTGTCTAGTTTCATTTTAGAATTACAGAAGGCCCTCTTTCCTTTAGCAGGTCAGACCATGTGGCCTCCATGCAAGTCCTTTCAGCTCAGGAAAAAATCATAGGAGTAAAAGCCAGAATAAAAGGCACACAAAGAATGGGAAGTGGATCCGGATGCTTAAAAGAAGCTTAATATGACTTCAAGCAAGGAAAAAGACAATACAGGAGGAAGGAGTCCTACTAAACCGGCTCCAGTGCCTGTCGAATGTCGCAGGGCTTACAAACAATAAAGGACTGTTGAAGTAATGCCAACCATGAAACACCCATCAATGCTGATCGCCCAAATGAGATAAATACTGTTTGTGCTCGCGTTGAGGGAAGCAATACTGAGCCAAGCATGAGAGCCCCTGCAGTTCCAGAGAACAAGGTAATCACACTCTCAGCAGATGAAGTGAGGAGAAACTTTAAACCAGTTAATACTTGTAAGGCTGTGGGTCCAGATGGAATACCATGTCGTGTCCTTAAAACATGTGCAGACCAACTAGTGGGTATATTAACATACATCCACAACCTCTCACTCTACCTGTTTGTAATCCCAACCTGCTTCAAGAGGACAACGATTGTTCCCATCCCAAAGAATCTGAGGTAACATGCCTAAATGACTAACGCCCTGTTGCACTGATACCGATATGCATGCCAAACCTGGTCATGCCCCATATCAAACCAATCATCCCAGACACTCTAGACCAGGGGTCTCCAACCCTGGTCCTGGAGAGCTAGTGTCCTTATTGTTTTCCACTCCAACCCCATTTTAGCACAGCTGATTGATAAGCTGAATGAGGCTACATTATGTGCGTTTGGAGTGAAAACCTACAGGATGGTAGCGCTCCAGGACCAGGGTTGGAGACACTTGCTGTAGACCCTTTACATAAATCAGCATGGACCCTACTGATATGAGAGGTATAATACATTGTTTAAATCCCAGGGTCCTCTCTCTTTAAAGCCCCCCTGACTCGTCATCACCTTTCCTCACTTTGCTACACCCCTGGATGCCATAGCAACTGCCCTCCACCCTGCACTGTCCTTACTGGAGGAAAAGAACACCTGTGTCTGATTACTGTTCACTGACTTTAGCTCAGCATCCAGCACCACAATCCCCTCCAAGCTCCTCACCAAGCTGCGGTCGCTGGGCATGAACACCTCTCTGTGCCACTGGATACTGGACTGCCTGTTAGGGCGCCCCCACATGGTAAAGATGTGCAACAACACCTCCGGCACACTGACCCTGAACATTGCGGTGCATACTTAGTCCACTCACGTACTCCAGCTCCAACTCTGGAGTCAAAGGTTCAAAGATCCTTTCCCTGCACATTACAGAGAAGCTAAAATGGTTTAACCAAACGAGCTCCCATCCCTGTGCCCTTACAGCAGTTCTCCTGGGCGATCCATTTGGTGGTGAGGGTGCCCAGGGAGCGGCAGGCCTCAGCGTAGGCAGCCAGTGAGCCGCACACCTGGGCCTTGCGGTGGTTGTAGCAGCCGTCCAGGTAGCAGGACTGGTAGAAGGGCCTGGGGTCCAGCAGGCCATGGCAGGGCTGGAAGAAGCCCTTCATCTGGGTCAGCTTCTGGCAACCCTCTTCACCCTGGAGGCCCAGTACAGCCGTGTTCTCGCAGGACTGGGCCAGTGCTACATACTGGGTCTCGTCACAGCTGGAGGGACAGAGACAAGACACAGGATGAAACTACAGTGTAACACCAATTGGCGCGTGCTCAAGTATTTTTTATGAAAATGCTAAAAAGTATAGGGAAAATGTATCAAACTTTCACTTGGACAACTACACCAACTACGGTAATTGTCTGACACCCATGTCCCCTTCAAAAACGTCATGTCACCTGTTCTGCATGCCGTTGGTTTTCCAGCTCTGGGCCAGCTCCAGGGCATTGATTGCCGGCTTCCCACGGGAGGTAATGTAGTCATCGGTGGGGTCTCCGTTGAAGTTGCCACAAAGGCCGCAAACCTTTAATTAAAATAGATTCTATGTCTTAGTTCTCAGTTAATTTCTTAAAACAAAAGATATTATATATAATAATATTATCTAGAATATATTACATAAGTTCCACTATATATATTAACAAACCTTGTTTTGCAGCCTTTGGCCCATTGTGATGCTGAGTGTGTTGAAGCGGTTGTAGCGGACCTGGATGTCCTGCGGCGTATCAATGACGAGGAAGCCCTCTGAAGTGGAGACGCGTGTCATCAGGCCTGTGACAAAGGGCACTGTCACTGGAGTGCCATTCACCTAGTTACAGTGGGGGAGAGAATGATGGGATTCATGAACACACTGGCATGGTCAGACCTGTAAAATAAACGTGCAAACTATTTATGAAATTATGTGCATGGCTGTCTAATCTTCACATCGCTTAATCCTAACCTTCACAGTGCTCCCAGAAATCAGTATATTCTCCTCGTTGATGTAGAGGTAGGCGTGGGAGATGGTGGTGAGGTTGGGTGTGCTCCATTTGTCAAAGTTGGCTATGAGCTGGAAGGACAGGTCAGGTAGCTTGTGGCAGTTGGTGGACAGCACAAAGGAGCAGGAGGCCGGCAGTCGCAGAGACGCCCCGTCGAATGTCCTGAAGACGCCGCCGCCAGATGCGACGCAGTGCTGCAGGCGCCGGGCGAAGCAGCCGCGCACGCCGTGGCGCAGGGCACATTCCTCCTCAGCTTTGCAGCGGCGTGGGTCACACTGGATGATGTTGCGGCCGATGCACTGGCAACGCTTGTTGCAGTCACTGTTCCAAAACAGCTGTTTGGGCTGCAAAAGAACAAATCCATTGAATTCCTCTGAGACGATGTCTGTGGAGACACTACTATTACTGTATTCTATATTATACGGTTGTAGACCACTCACCTCATAGTACTTTCCGTCTGTGTAGCAGCCACAGTTCTGGGGCAGGATGCAACCTTTGCCATTGAGGACATATCCTTGGTCACATTGGCAGCCCTCCACACAGTCCTGTGTGCATTCCCTCTGGCCGCGGGCTGGGGCGCACTGTGGCTGGCACACTGACATGCAGCTAGAGTAGCGACTGTTAGCTGGACATGTCATCACTGTGGAGGGAGACAAACAGGAATGTAATATTCACTTGGAAAGCTGGGGCACCCTAAGAAGAATGCAAATGAAACTTTACACCAGGGTATTCAACTACTACCCTATGAGCCTGCTGTTCTACCCTGTCATTAATTGCACCCAACTGGTGTACCAGGTCTAAAATAAGTCCCAGCTTAGAGGGTCAATAACAAACTGGAGGGGATTGCTAAATAGGGTTACTTTATATCATTGAGTGTAAAAATTAAACTGGCATAATCAACTGAGTGTGATTATTTGCACCCACACATTTACCAGAACTTTATCATGATTCATTTAGATAGTTCATTTGAATATTTATATTACAACTGTACATTTTTAAGATTAGTTGGAGCGTCAATGAGATAGAAGTTAACGGTAAACTAACAGCAACTATGCAAAAGTACACCTTCAGAAGAAATCTGTCTTTTTTTGTCTCAACTAAACAAGGGAAACGTTGATCCATAACAGCAGGTATTTCTGTTGACATTGGTATTCTGTACCAACTTCCCGCATTTTTTACTTTTGTGACATATAGCGATATATAGCCAATACATTACATATACACAATACCATTTTAAAAACCACAAAAGAGAAAATGCTGATACAGTGGGGTAAAAAAGTATTTGGTGGCTGACTACATACTTTTTTGCACCACTGTAACACATTCAGAAAATAAATGATTGTCTAAGACAACCTGCAGCTTCCTTATGTGGGACAATTGTCTCCCTAATGTGGGACAGTTGTCTCCCTAATGTGGGACAGTTGTCTCCCTAATGTGGGACAGTTGTCTCCCTAATGTGGGACAGTTGTCTCCCTAATGTGGGACAGTTGTCTCCCTAATGTGGGACACTGAAAAGTCTATGATAAAAGGCCAAAATCACCTTGATTCATAATAGTAAAATAGTGAGTAAGTTAGGAATTCTCTTGTTTATGGATGGATGAAACATGGATAATTGAATATCAGACAAATAATACAATACATTATTTTGATTTATTAGAACTAGATCTTAGTTGTCTCACATTAGGCAGTGTCCCACTTTAGGACAATTAACCCTACATCACACATAGTAGGCTAGACTGAAAATACAACTGAACAGTATTTCGTTGAACGTATTGTACAAGCTATACAGAGCATTACGTTTGCACTTTTGTCAACTTTTTAGGAATATCCCATATTTTATCATGATTAGATATATATTTTGCTCTCATTAGGTCCAACAGTAGGATACAACACATGTCAATGCAACTCTTCTAAGATAGAAAATGCATTGAATATTATTAATATAAAATTTTATGTAAGTGATATAAAATTAAAATAAAATATATGTAATTTTCTAATTGACCAGTAATATATTTAGGGGTCCCTTGTGAGGTCAGGCCTCCGGCTGGGCTGGACAGTGTTCAACTTAATCATTTAAAATGATGTGTCGTGGTGCTTACCACACGGTGTGTTCCGCCTCCAGCCTAACACGCGCACCCCCTGGGTCTGACATGTGCTGGTGTAGATTTGCAGCCAGTTGCAAATGGTCTCTGGGGCGCCTTGGTCCAAGCATGTGTCCTGCAGGCAGCTCTGATAAAAGAATGCCGGCGCCACCTTGCTGTGGCAGCGCGCAAACACGCCACCGCGGTCCACAATGAGGCCGCATAGACGCACCGCCTCGGGCTCCACAAACACATAGAGCCCATCCCCCAAGTGGAATCGGATTCCTGTGTAACCTCCACCTTCAACTTTGATGCCTCCGTCCTCATCGTTTTGGGTCCTGCCTTCCTCGTTTGCATCCGTGACTTGGAGAGGGGAATCGACAGCGCCGACACCTCTCTCGACCAACCCACAACGCGGACAAGAGTCTCCGCAGCCCACCTGGCAGAAGGTGTCCCGATCGGCCCAGTTCATGCCCCAGTCGCTGGTGGAGAGACCGGGTGGAGAGGAGAATGGCATGCCCTGGCAAAGCCCGCAGGTGGAGTTGTAGAGGCGTCTGGGCAGCGTGAGTAGGAGTAGAGTATTCCAGTCAAAGGCCACCTTCAGGCCAAAATCCGTTTCCACTACCAGCTGCATTCCAAAAGTAAAGACGTTAACCCTTCCTGGCCCTAACCTCAGAGGCAGGTACAGACGCTCCTTGTTCACCTGGGGAGATCAGGAAAGATATTCGTGGTAATTGTGTATTTGTGTTTTCACTGGATTTTATTAACAAATGGAGTCAAATTTACTCAGACTGGTTAAAAAACAATAAAGCAAATAAACAGGGCATTTTGTTTTGACATGTTAGTTTTAAACAATAATGGAGCCTGGGTATGTGTGTGGGTATGTGTGTGGGTATGTGTATACAATTAGAAATGTGTTCTGGACTGTCCTGGTGCTGGTGGAAGGCCTCATCATAAAAGTGTTGCTGTCGAGTCAAAAAGTCTCTATAATTTGTAAACTATGTCATGCATTACATCATCAAAAATCACTTGCTTTCTAACCTTGAGTTGTCTGAGGGATGATAGTTATACTATTTATAGACAATGTATAGGCTAGTGATACTATTTATAGACTATGTATAGACTAGTTATACTATTTATAGACTATGTATAGACTAGTTATACTATTTATAGACTATGTATAGACTAGTTATACTATTTATAGACTATTTATAGGCTAGTTATACTATTTATAGACTATGTATAGACTAGTTATACTATTTATATACTATTTATAGACTAGTTATACTATGTATAGACTATTTATAGGCTAGTTATACTATTTATAGACTATGTATAGACAAGTTATACTATTTATGGACTATTTATAGACTAGTTATACTATTTATAGACTATTTATAGACTAGTTTTACTATTTATAGACTATTTATAGACTAGTTATACTATTTATGGACTATTTATAGACTAGTTATACTATTTATAGACTATTTATAGACTAATTATACTATTTATGGACTATTTATAGACTAGTTATACTATTTATAGACTATTTATAGACTAGTTATACTATTTATAGACTATGCACATATAGAAAACATTTTACACATCCAGTTTAAAATTGAATTTAACATTTAGCAAAGTTTAATCTTCTCAGCCCTGAGACAGAGTATGATTTTGTTTCTGATTTCTGGGGTTTTGGTTAAGGTTAGGAAAAGGTTAAGGTTAGGATTAGGTTAAGGGTTAAGATTTTTCTAGGGCAATCAACATTGTTGTCCAAATCTTAGATACCTAGGTTATGTGTGTGTCTCTCTGGGATGGAGCGTGTACTGTGGTTCTTAGATCTTTGGGATGGTTTGTGAACGCTTTCCAAATGTCACTCAGGTCAGTCATTCCTCTGAGGCCAATCCAGCCAGATAAAAGATGCCGATTGAAATAAGATCCACGCTAAACCAATCAAAGAGGATTTCACTCTTTGCTCCGTTATTGTATCTGCTTGATTAGCAAATAACTCTCCCTCAGAAGACTCTCAACTACTGTGTGACCTTCATAATAAATAATCTACACTGCATAATAAACACACATTGATTTGAAAAATATCAAGACATAAAAAGAACACATTTTTCCTGTAATGATTTTCTCAAAAGCATTTGTAGGATTTTTGGCCTATTCCCATGACCTATTTCAGGTGTTTCTTTTAAATAAAGTCTAAAGAGATCGACCATGCCCAAGCATTTTTTTCACACCACCAATCAGATTCAAGCCAAGCTTTACTTAGCAAACCCAGTTTCCTCAGCTTCCGGAACCATGCTGGAATGGAAAATAAGGAGCAAAAGTTAAAATTTACTTACTGTAATGGTGTGTTTGTAGCTTCGAGACACTTCAATCTCATAGCCGTATACCTCCAAGGCAAACCCTCTCACCCAGATGGCCTGTCCCGTGTCCCTCTCCTCGTTCCGGGCTGACAGCTTGAAGTGAGGGAAGGCGGTGCTGGTCCCTGTTGTGGAGTCAGCACTCTGGTCATCCTCCTCCCGCATCACCGTGCCGCTGCATGCAGTTGTAGCCAGCCTCAAGGTACAGCTGCTCTGCAGCTCGAACGGAACACCGCCGAATGGTAGGAAGTGGCCGTAACCAGCGGCAACGCACAACGCCTCGGTGCGTGGCTGGCAGAAGTAGAGGCCATCAAGGCCCTCCTGGCAGTACTCCCCTTCCCTGCAGGGTGCCAGGGTGCAGTAGACCGTGTTGTCTGAGCCGTTGCAGAAGCAGCGCTCCTGGCACTCCCAGTCTGTCCAGAAGGTCTGGTTGGTGTCCAGCTGCCGGTTTCCAAAGCCAAGGCAGCCGCAGTCACTCCGCGCGACACACTGTCCGTCTCGCAGTGCAAAGCCCTCCTCGCACTGGCATCCCTCCTGGCAGGGTCGTGGGCACGGCTCATCGGGATCGTCCAGGTTGCCACAGGTCAGTGGGCACGCACTGGTGCACTCGTCAAAGTGACTATTCTCTGGACAGGGTAAGGCTGCATGCAGGTGAGGGGGATGGGGAAGATATTAGAGATTAGAGACCGTGTTCATGATAGAGGCATAAAGGGGTATTCATATTAGAGATTAGAGACCGTGTTCATGATAGAGGCATAAAGGGGTATTCATATTAGAGATTAGAGACCGTGTTCATGATAGAGGCATAAAGGGGTATTCATAACAAGCAGAGCCATAGTTCTGAAATTAAAGATACATGGACAGTGCAAGATCGGTCAAGATCACTTTAAGCTGGTGGCGTTTGAGTAACTCACGGCAATTCATTGCACTCCTCCAGGCAGCGAGGCCCACCTGGGCATCCTGACAGGCCGAGGCGTAGGCCTGCATTGAAGAGCAGAGTGCAGAGCGGTTTCCCGCTCGCACACACATGTTGTACAGACAGTTTCTGAAGAACGGTGAGGGGCTGACAGCATTATGGCACGCCAGGAAGGAGCTGTTAGTTGGGTCGTTGATGTTGCCGCACATCCATGGGCTCTGGTAGAGCCGCAGGTCCGTGCACATGCGATAAAGGTCATCACAGTCACCATTGCACGTCAGGTCATCTGCGATTGCCCGCCAGCCTTCAGTGAAGAGTTCAGGGGAATCGGCAAGACGGCCATTGGGCAGACGGAGGTCATCGCTGGCATTTCCGTTGAAGATGCCACACAGGCCACAGGTGGCATTGTAAAAGACAGTTGAAAGGGAGATGTTGAGGAGCCCCTGGCGGCTGTAGCGAACCAGGACCAATCCACTGGACTCCACCACCGTAGCATTGCCAGGGGCGCGATAGATCATCAAGGTCTCCAGAGGGTGGACATAGGGCAGTAGTACCGGCTCACCGTTTACCTGTGAAGTAACAGAAAAAAGCTAAATGGGGTTTCTGCACAGAAAGTTTATTAGTCAGAGTTTGAGAAACCGATCGTCACTAGAGCCAAAAATACGAATGCTTTGAGAAAATATTTCTAACATGAGAACTTTACAACAATATTGTACATTTTCTAGCATGGGGACTGCATTTTCTCAATTATGAGACAGATGAACCAAAATGAGTCTGGTCCCATACAGTATAATTTCCATGATAGTAAAGTAACAAGAGCACATGGCTGGATTACTCACCTTCACCGTGTCAAAGTCGGATCCCCCCATCTGTGCCTCCAGGTTGGCAACCCTGACCATCACGGGCCGCATCCATGTTGGACCCTTGTTCACCAGCCGCCGGCCCATCTTCACCTCCACACTCGAGACATTGGTCGGCGCCGGGCCGCAGGTCCTCAGCAGGTAGTAGGAACTGTCGTCCGGGAAGGGCATGGAGGTCCCGTCGAAGGAGGCTATTACAGCGTTCTGGCCCAAGGAACACATGCCCTCCCTACGGGGGTAACAGCCCACCAGGCCCACCTCCGCTGCACACACCTCACCTTCCCCGCAGGAGTCGTTGAAGCAGGAGACTTCACCGTTCGAGCCGCAGACACAACGGAGGGTGCACTCCCCTCCATCGCCGGTAGGGCCTGCCCAGAAGGTGTTGTTGCGAGGGTAGTAGATGCCATCCTGCTCACAGCCGCAGTCCTGGCGCCGGACACAGCGACTGCCACTCAGCACAAAGCCCAGGTCACACTGGCAGCCCTCGGTGCAAGGATGGGTGCAGTACAGGTGGGAGGTTAAGTCAGAACAGGAGGCTGGGCAGGCACTGGTGCATACCTGATAGTGGCTGGACTCAGGGCAGGTCAGGGCTGCAGGAAGAAGTCAATATGATCTACATGCGTTAAAAAACATTAGCCTAAAATTGCTTCGTCATTTTGTGTTACATGATTTCTATTTTATTTGTATATTGAGGGTAATAAATTATGAGGAATCAATAAAGCTTTTGGAGTTTATTAAAGCTTTTGGAGCAATATTAATCTGATTAAAGCGGCAGGTTGGATTTGTTTTTAAGGATAAAATAGCAATATCCAAACAAAACCATTCCTACCACGCCATTTAATAAAAAAAAAAAAAATTATTTAACCTTTATTTAACCAGGTAAGTTGACTAAGAATAATTTCTTATTTACAGCAACGACCTGGGAGCAATTAGGGTAAAGTGTCTTGCCCAAGGACACAACAACATTTGGCTCAGTCGGGAATCGAACTGGCAACCTTCTGACTACAAGTCTGACTCCCTACCCACTGAGCCATCTGTGCCCATTTCAATACATACAGAAAGGTGGAACGGATAGGAACCTACCACAGAAGTTGCGTGACCTCCAGGGTCGTATGGTGACCCCCAAGGCTTGGCAGGCTAAGGCATATGCCTGGATGGCTTGACAGAGAGTGGTAATGTTATCCCTGTTGCTGCACATGTCATAGACACAGCTGTAGACGAAGGCTGTGGGATCCACGACTGCCCTACAGTCTCTGAAAGGCCCGTCCGTCTTGTTGATAAGTCCACAGTAGTCCGGTCGGAAATAGAAAGCCTCGGTCATTGGGTCACAGATGCTACAGTTCTGGGCACATCCGTCTGTACACCGCCAGTCAGCATCCTCTGCCCGCCAGCTGCCACCCAGCTCCACCACACTCTCAGCCAGAGATCCGTCCGGGAGCACGGGGTCATCTGCAGGGTCATCGTTATAGTTACCACACAGGCCGCATGTGTTGTTGAAGAACGAGCTGGGCAAGGAGATGGAAGCGTAGTGCAACCCGTCGTAGGTCACCAGGAGGCCAAAGTCAGTCTCCAGGGCAACGGCCATGCCTGACTGGTACACCCTGATGGCACCCAAGTCGAGTTGGACTGGCAGGGTCTTCAACAGCCCATCCACCTGGAAGAGAGAGATTACACACCCTATTGGATGGCTAATAGAGCGGTACACACGATCTGTTGGTCTGTCCATCTACACAATCAGATCACTGGTTTTAGCCTCCCAAATACACAACATTTGACCTACAGTAAACTAGCCAAGACTGTTAGCTCATGGAGACAAACCTGTCCAGGGCTACATAAGGTTGGGTCTCTTGTGAAGAGCTGCTCATCTCACCTGAACGTTACCCTGGCTGCCTTTAGGCAGGGTGACCCGGTGGCCGTACACCTCCACCGTCACGTCCCTCAGCCAGGACACGGAGGCCATGCCACGGTTCTCGTTCTTAGCCTCCACGCTGAAGAAAGGCAAGCCTGCTACCTCCCAGCAGGGTCGGGCCAGCAGGTAGGAGCAGGTGCCCTGGAAGTGGTACAGGAAGCCATCAAATGTATGGTAGTGAGGGTCACCAAAAACCACACAGGTGCTGGTGCGTGTGGGCTGGCAGTAGAAGGCCCCTTCTTGCTGCTCACAAGTCTCCAGCTGGCCGCACGGCGCCTCCTGGCAGACAACCTGGTTGTCCAGGTCCAGGCAGCGACACCGCTGGGAGCACTGGTCTGACAGCCAGAAGATCTCACCTCGTCGATAGAACCGCCCTGGGAGAACATGTGGATCATGGAAATGGAATGATTAGAAATGCCATTCCAATTCAAATCAATGTAGCCAAATGGTAAGAGCGGCAGCCATTTTTACGTGTACCATTCCATTGCAAAGATCTAGCGGCCTACTTCCGCATTAAACCGATTTGCGTGTTGTCACCGTGACAAGTAACAACGATCGCCATTTTATTGTGTACTAATCGAATGACCACGCCAAGCAGCTCAATGGCCTTTCTATCCATTCTATTTCTATGATGTGGACATTCATGATGGCTAATCAGTCTCCCTGATGAAATTTGTAAGGGGTATTCATGCTGCATTGTTACGTCAGTTTTCAGGTCGACTGGTATCGGACACAGACATTTCAAATAACTGACAAGTTTTTGTTAGGTGGTAAGTTATACCCACCATTGTAACTACAGCCATTGGCAGGATCGATCAAGGCAGTGTCGATACGGAAGACCCAGCGGCCAGGCAGGTTTACATTAGTTGTCTGCTCGATTTCAACCACGTCATTGGACCGGGACCCGGGCAGGTTTAGAAAGTGACCGATGGTTCCTCCATTAAAACCTGACTGGAGACGGGAGAAATGGGAAAAGGTGTGTGAAGAGGTTATAGAGATGGGAGATGGTCAAAAATTATGTTGTTCTCGCTTTGAAGAGGTTAAGATTTTCAGACACGGAAGGATAGTGGATACTTTTCCTTGTTTACACATGTCATTTAGCAGGTTTCACTGTAAAGTATCTTTTTCATTTTGCTGAAAATATTTTTTCAAATCATAAATTTAATGTAAAAATAAACAGATGTATAGATAAAGAGGTGATATGAAGATCAACTATCATTGGTTGTTAACACAATAATGCTAGACCAGTTAATGCAGGGCAATGCATATTTAGGCTAGGCTGATTTAACTACCTGTGCTGTGGTTCCACCTAAACCAGTTACTAGGCTGATTTAACTACCTGTGCTGTGGTTCCACCTAAACCAGTTACTAGGCTTATTTAACTACCTGTGCTGTGGTTCCACCTAAACCAGTTAGAGGGTCTCCTCCACTGGCTGTGCCTGTGGTCCAGTTGATCTCTCCGTAGTTGAACATGGAAAAGCATGACTGACCATCTGATATCAACACAACCTGAAATGAATTCACCTGTAAGGTGGAGAATATGCAGAAATGGTAAGGTCAAGGTAATCATTCATTAAGAATTCATTAAGGTAGCATCCAGGGATGGGCAGTGTTTATGATAAATGTATTTATAATATGTATTTCAAATACAAAATAGGATTTAGTCATTTGTATTTGATAGAGTTGATGAAAATGGCTTCATATTTTGTATCAAAATACATTAGTGTTTTGTATTTTGTAGTTTAAAAAAAACTGTAAAATACTTTGTGAGATGTATACATGATGTCAACATAAAAATGCTGCCTCTGATTGGTGCCTACTTAGTCATTTGCCCAGACTTTCTGAGATCAGAACAGAAAATGTATCCATACAGAA
This sequence comes from Umbra pygmaea, assembly GCA_016801145.1. Classification (NCBI taxonomy): domain Eukaryota; kingdom Metazoa; phylum Chordata; class Actinopteri; order Esociformes; family Umbridae; genus Umbra; species Umbra pygmaea. The sequence continues at coordinate 2,826 of JACXGM010013381.1, read as the reverse complement.
AATGTATCCACGGAATGTGTAGTTTGTTTGCCAGCTTTACATAGATTATTTGCATAAATTGCTAAGATTTTGTATAGTTCATGTTAAGTTTTGGTGTTCATTTTAGTGGCCTGGGCAAAATCATTTTTCATGTTCACTTTACATAATTATTTTTTTAACTATTTGACCCAAGTAGCAGCCCTCATAGTTAATGTTAGCTTGCTACTTTCAGCCTATGTTAAGTTTTCGTTGTTTGTGCATGAAAAAATATAATAAAGCATTTCAGTGGTGTACAACATTACATTACAATGCCACAATATGGTGTAACTTAAATGCACACACACGTGCCTTATTGGCATTGTCATTAAAACTGTGCTGCAATGCCATCAAAGAGCAGGTTGTCAACTTATCCGTCACTCGTGTTTGTTGCCTCTAACTAAATTAGTATACAGCATATAGCGCCCTGTATTCCATTGCTGGTTTGCGTCTAAAGCTAAGCAGGGCCTGGTTAGTCCCTGGATGGGAGAACAGTGCTGCTGGAAGTGGTTTTGGACGGCCAGTAGGGGGCACTATTCCCTCTGGTTGCAAGATCATTCTCATGACCCAGGGAAGTAATGGGGAGATCTGCCCTGTGTAGGGTACTGTCATTCATCTGGGATGTTAAGTGGGTGTCCTGACACTCTGTGGTCACTAAAGATCTCATGGTACTATTAATAAGAGTAGGGGTGTTAACCCTGTTGGTACTATTAACTATTAGAGTAGGGGTGTTAACCCTGTTGGTACTATTAACTATTAGAGTAGGGGTGTTAACCCTGTTGGTACTATTAACTATTAGAGTAGGGGTGTTAACCCTGTTGGTACTATTAATAAGAGTAGGGGTGTTAACCCTGTTGTCCTGGACAATCTGTCCCTCATACAATCATGGCAACGTAATCATCTGTATCTCTCAACTGGCTCATTCATTCTCCTCCCCTTCTACCCAGGCCGTTTTTGAAAATGAGAAAGGGTTCTCAGTGAACTTGCCTGGTAAAATAAAGGTTAAACTAAACTATGGCCTGAAAAAACAATACTTCTAAGGTTCTCAGAAATCACAGGCGGGAAAAGTTTGGAAAAAACCATCTCTAAAATGTTTGGGATCCACAGTCAGATGGTGTACAACAGAGGACATTGAAGGCCATTGTTACCATGATCGACCATCAAAGATCACTCATAAGAGCAAGGCATGTAATAGTCTGTGAGGACAAAGGAACCCAGGGTAACTTCTAAGCAACTAAAGGCCTCACTTACAGTGGCTAATGTCAATGTTCATCATCCACCATCAGGAGAACACTGAACAACAATGGTGTGCATGGCAGGGTTGCAAGGAGAAAGACACAAAAAAACATTGCTCCCCGTCTGCAGTTTTCTCAAGATCATGTCCACAACCTAAAAGGCCATCGGAAAAATGTTTTGTGGATGGAAGAGACCAAAAGTGAATATTCTGGAGTGTTCATCACAGTGTCCTGATCTTAATATCATTGAGCCACTTTGGGGAGATTTAAAATGTGCAGTTCATGCAAGAAAACCCAAGAAGTTACGTGACGTGGAGACTTTTTCACAACAAGAATGATCAGCTTTACCACCTGAGAAAATGTAAGGCCTCATTCACAACTATCACAAAAGATTACAAGCCATCATTGATGCTAAAGGGGGAAATACACAGTATTAAGAACTAATGGTATGCAAACTTTTAAATGTGGACCATCTCATTATTTTCTTTATTGTTATGTTTTGATTAATGATTGTGATATTCTGTAATGCCTTATAGTTTAATTGAATCCCATAAAAAAAACTTGTTTTGCCTGATCACTCATGTTTCCTTTAAAGAATGGTACACATCTGACTAATTCTTCCGTGGTATGTTAACTTCTGTATGTTATGTCAACTTCTGGTATGGTAACTTCATGGTATGTTAACTTCTGGTATGGTAACTTCATGGTATGTTATCTTCTGGTATGTTATCTTCTGGTATGGTAACTTCTGGTATGTTAAGTTCTGAGCAAGACTGTATAGTACGGTACAGAGAGAAAAATCTAGTTAGCTTCCCCAGAAACAAAAGGCCAGCTATGCCCATTAAGCACCAGTAAATTAAGTGATTTTAGAAAAAAATTTGGACATAGGGCTGGATAGAAATGTGACAGGAATGTGATAAGATTTAATAATGTCATCTGTGATCAAACAAATTTTAACAAGTAACCATGTCACGCAAACAGTGCCGGAATGCTAAGCACTCATTGGATGAATCTGCTGCCAATTTGAGAATCTCCTAAAAATTGATCATCTCACAATCTTGTCTTCACAATTCGGTTATCTTAATAAAAAATGTATTAATAATGGTTTTAATGGATTGAAGCAATTCAGAAAATCATGGTGTGTTTTCTTTTTATATAATTGAATTGGGAGAAAAAGTAGCTGGCAAAAAACCTATGTTGCTTGAATTTTGGCCAGCCACAGTGGTTTCCCACCCTGAATGTAAATGGAGTTCTGTTTTACCAGTCCCCACAAGGATAAAAAACAAGTGAATTAAAGTGTTTTGAATGTAGTAATCCCTGTGTTAATGATTGTTTTGAATGTAGTAATCCCTGTGTTAATGATTGTTTTAAATGTATTAATCCCTGTGTTAATGATTGTTTTGAATGTAGTAATCCCTGTGTTAATGATTGTTTTGAATGTAGTAATCCCTGTGTTAATGATTGTTTTGAATGTAGTAATCCCTGTGTTAATGATTGTTTTGAATGTAGTAATCCCTGTGTTAATGATTGTTTTGAATGTAGTAATCCCTGTGTTAATGATTGTTTTGAATGTAGT
>JACXGM010013380.1:0-13404 GCA_016801145.1 Umbra pygmaea | reverse complement strand
ATGGTTGCAGCATCATGGTTTGGGCCTGCTTCTCTTCAGCAGGGACAGGGAAGATGGCTAAAATTGATGGGAAGATGGATGGAGCCAAATACAGAACCATTCTGGAAGAAAACCTGATGGAGTTTGCAAAAGACCTGAGACTGGGATGGAGATTTGTCTTCCAACAAGACAATGATCCAAAACATAAAGCAAAATCTACAATGGAATGGTTCACAAATAAACATATCCAGGTGTTAGAATCACCAAGTTAAAGTCCAGACCTGAATCCAATTGGAGAATCTGTGGAAAGAACTGAAAACTGCCATTCACAAACGCTCTCCATCCAACCTCACTGAGCTCGAGACGTTTTGCAAGGAGGTATGGGCAAAAATTTCAGTCTCTCGATGTGCAAAACTGACAGAGACATACCCCAAGCGACTTACAGCTGTAATCACAGCAAAAGGTGGCACTACAAAGTATAAACTTAATAATAATGCACACCCAATTTTTCAGTTTTTTATTTGTTGAAAAAGTTTGAAATATCCAATAAATTTCGTTCCACTTATTGATTGTGTTCCACTTGTTGTTGATTCTTCACAAGAAATTACAGTTTCATATCTTTATGTTTAAAGCCTGAAATGTGGCAAAAGTTCGATAAGTTCAAGGGGGCCGAATACTTTCACAAGGCACTGTACATATCCCAATTCAGAGGTAATTACAATAGTCAGGACTGGAGTTATATATCCCAATTCAGAGGAAATTACAATAGTCAGGACTGGATTTACATATCCCATTTGAGAGGTTATTACAATAGTCAGGACTGGAGTTATATATCCCAATTCAGAGGAAATTACAATAGTCAGGACTGGATTTACATATCCCAATTGAGAGGTAATTACAATAGTCAGGACTGGATTTACATATCCCAGTTGAGAGGTAATTACAATAGTCAGGACTGGATTTACCTATCCCAGTTGAGAGGTAATTACAACAGTCAGGACTGGATTTACATATCCCAATTCAGAGATAATTACAATATTCAGGACTGGATTTACATATCCCAATTTGAGGTAATTACAATATTTAGGACTGGATTTACATATCCCAGTTGAGAGGTATTTACAATAGTCAGGATTGAATTTACATATCCCAATTTGAGGTAATTACAATATTTAGGACTGGATTTATATATCTCAATTTGAGGTAATTACAATAGTAAGGACTGGATTTACATATCCCAATTGAGAGGTATTTACAATAGTCAGGATTGAATTTACATATCCCAATTTGAGGTAATTACAATATTTAGGACTGGATTTATATATCCCAATTTAGAGGTATTTACAATAGTCAGCACTGGATTTACATATCCCAATTCCGAGGTAATTACAATAGTAAGGACTGGATTTACACATCCCAACTGAGAAGTAATTATAATACTCAGGACTGGATTTACATACCCCAATTCAGAGTTAATTACAATAGTCAGGACTGGCTTTAAATATCCCAATTCAGGGGTAATTAAAATAGTCAGGACTGGATTTACATATCCCAGTTGAGAGGTAATTACAATAGTCAGGACTGGATTTACATATCCCAATTTGGGGGTAATTACAATAGTCAGGACTGGATTTACATATTCCAGTTATGAGGAGTTTCAAAAAACATATTTGTCAATAGATCTTCACACTGCTCTATGTGGGAGCTGTCCTCCTTGTGGAATATAGGTGAATTACAAAAACACGATGTTCCTTGTAAAACTGGCTTGGCAGATCACAGCTGTAAAACACTGGCGAATAAGTGTACTGCAATGCACATGTCATTTTACTGTTATTGCAGTTATTTTCTGAAATCACAATGCAATATTTAAAGAAGATGCACTATTAATGGTACACTGTGTAGAATTATGTGACAGCAGAACAACTTTCTTAGTGACCAGCTTCCAAAAGCTGAAGAATCTTTATTCCATGATATAATAAAATCTATAAAAATCTGTTTAAATGGGAAAAGGATTTTATCCACTATGCATTGGATATATTGCTATTTAAACAGGAATATCAATTATGACAAGTTGTGATTCCAGTATTTCTCAATGGGCATTATAATGTATGCATTTTAAGTGTGGTTTTTGTGTGTTAGAATGCACTGCATAGTTCAGGGAATGATAATCCGATATACATCTTTTTTTATTGATACAGTTTTTACAGCGTTTGTAAGCTAGTTAGCTGTACAATTTTAATAGTTTTGTTACAGCTCGATATTGCCCCTTACAGGCTCCCATAGTTTTTAGTTTTTTAATAACAGCACACTAAATAGTGATCTAGACATGCTTCAATAAAAGTAACATATATTTTGTTTTCCAGTGTAAGTACAGCTTTAAAGCCCTAAAAGTAAATGGTACAACCTTTTATTATATTGTTTTAAATGACAGCATTAGGAAGCAGATGGAGACAGATATGTAGAGGAAGTGAGAGAGGAAGTGCAGAGCAGCTGGCCAACCTGGGGTTTGAACCGCCAGCACCAGGTGGAATGCATGGCCCAAAGTCCGGAGCTTAGACAGTTACTGTACACCAAAGTTTGGCATGTGGATATGATACAACTTTTAATATATTTTTGCCCCAATGTAAAACAATATATACTGTAACTGAGTTATTTAATTGCAGACCAGAAAAGCAAAATCATTTTATTTGAAAATAGTAAAATGTACCTGTTTCAGACATGGTATCCAAACAATCCTTACCCTTTAAACCAGGAGGTTTATTATATATATATATATATATATATACATATATATATATATATATATATATATATATACTCATTCCTGTCAATACATTACATTTGCAAATACAACGTTTACATACATGTCAAAAATGTGATTCCAATATACTGTCTGATACATCTATAGTTTAAGTTATCAGCCATTGATTTTGAAGTTAAATCATTTGTCTCCATGTCTGGCAGGCTAACCTTTAAATGTATTAATGAAAGATAATTAGCTTTGATAAATTTAAATTAAATTAAGAGTTTTAATGTCCCAGTAAAAAGGCTACTCTGAACCCAAATCTGTTTAAGTGTGGGTACTGCACACTTTTCCTCCAGAAAGAGGGTTCAGATCTTTGTTTATGGAAAACAAATATCAGTGTCGAGAACGGACAAAAACAACTTGATGAATATGATCTCAGTCTATTCCCACCACAGTGCCTGTGGTTTTGTCTCAAATGAAACCCTCCTCCCCTTGTAGTGACTTACTCAACCTTTCAAATTTCAAGCCACTCTCCATTCAAAAACAATGGGTCAGCCATATTGAAATAAATGGAGATGGCATCTTTCCAACTACAGCATATCTATAGCACATCTACAGATAAGATATCATTACTTGACTTTTTTTTTTTCTCTGTTGTTATTTTTGTCTGTAAAGCGGTTTGAGAAAGCAACTTTTAAAGGCGCTATATAAAATAAATGTTTTATTATTATTATTAATACACACTAGTATGTGTCTTATTTATTGTTTTTGTGTTTCAATAATATTTTTGAGAAATTATGAACATTAACATCAGCCTTATTTCTAATCACAAAAAAGTGTACTCTTCTCTCACCAATCTTCTTGTTGCAAAATCAGTTTTCTGCATCCTTCATCAGAGAGCTATTGATGACTATTCATGACTATTGATGACTACTGCTCGTGAAAACTTTCTCCCTACAATTAACAGACAGAGAGACGAACAGATGTCCAAAGACAGACAGAGACACAGAAATTGAGAGACAGAAAGAGAGACAGAGACGAACCGACAGACAGATAGACAAAGAGACAGATAGACAAACAGACATGGACAGAAACAAGAGGACAGAAAGAAACAGTTTGCGGGACAGACAGAGACAGGCAGACAGAAACAGACAGGCATACAGAGAGACAGACAGGCAAACAGAAACAGAAAGGCAGACAAAACCAGACAGGCAGACAGAGAGACAGACAGACAGATGAAAAGGCTTTCGGTTTCTCACAAAGTGAACAAAAACAGCAGAAAGCATGCGGCCCCTGGCGTCTTCAAAGGTTCATTTTGATGCGTCAGTCTGCTCTTCTCAGGTCTCTTCCAAAGACAGACGGACGCTCTCCAGGGAATGAAGGCATGCCACAACATAAAACACCCATTTTACGCTACTTATCAGTTCCTGTCTTCATCTTTTTTTGTTTTAGCCACCGCCCATTCTCTATGCTTTCAGGTTAGACCGACGGGGCTGTGTGTCGCCCCCTTCAGAGGAAGAAAAGGGAACTTAGGAGCCTTTCTTAAAGAGAGATCAAAGTAGGAGCTGATCAGAGAAGAGGCTTTGTATCAGCATGAGGGGTGGGTATGGGTGCGTTGGGGTGGGTATGGGTGCGTTGGGGTGAGGGGTGGGTATGGGTGCGTTGGGGTGAGGGGTGGGTATGGGTGCGTTGGGGTGAGGGGTAACCCAGGGGCCTCATAACCATCTAAATCTGTGTCTAAATATCACATCTATTTTAATTACACCTTTTTCATTCATGGTAACTTATTAGAATGTTTTATTATATATTATGTCTCGTATCCATGGAGACCAGGAAATAAAGATTTGTATTCTTCATTAAAACAAATATTTATCTATGTAGATAGAATTTGTAATTGCTAACTTTCTTCTGTGATAATATGAAATTGAATATTAAAAACAATACATCAATTAATTAAATAAAGTATAAATTCTCTGAAGCAAAAGGAGGGGCAGGTTCCAGCAAAACACATTGTCATGACATGGGCAGGTTCCATGGATCACATTTATCATTATGTGGGAACCCTCCAATGGATCGCATTTCGTATGTCATCGACCAATGTTAGTCACCACTTTTCCAATTTTTGTTGCATTATATGTTGAGAATACAATATTCTCACGTTATGTAATTTTTTTAAGTTTGGGAACTGGACGTTTTTCCAATGGCGTCGATGTGATCTTATACACAAGATTTCTGCTAAACATTATATGAAAATGTAATATAAATATTTTGGTAAGTTAAAAATCTAGATGTTGTATCTGTTAAGAGTCTGTCAAGAGCATTCTTTTCATCCTATGAACACATCGTATAACAACACCATTCGTAAACTTTGTGTTTTATGAAAGTTCTCCAAGAAGTGATATATCTTCAAGATGGAAATTCTTTGGTAGTTTTAGGAATTTTGCATTAAAAAACTTTGTATGGCTTCCTCATTGTCAGGAATCCACTTGTAGATCCTGCAGGAACAGGAAACAGAATCATTAACGTCTTTAACAGTGCTTCTCTGATGTGCAGACTGAGGGCAACTTCACAACCATTAATTGTCCCCATAAGAGGTAATCGATGGCTTGGACAAATTGTGAGAAAAACAGAGCGTGCGTAAGCTCACTTCTTTCTCCCTGGCTGTCCCGTTTGAAGGAGATGTGAGCTGGCTTGAAGATTAATGGCGGGGGGGGCTCTGCTGGGCTTCCTCTGGGCCGGCCTCTCCTGGGTGGCCCGATTGGTCTTGGATGTCACTTCTGCTACTTAATCTTGTGTCTGTGAAACAGTCACATTGGGGGAGGCTAGGCAGTCTGTCTGCCTTTCTGCCTGTCTGCCTGTCTGTCTGTCTGTCTGTCTGTCTGTCTGTCTGTCTGTCTGTCTGTCTGACTGTCTGCCTGTCTGCCTGTCTGTCTGTCTGCCTCTGTGTCTCCCTGTCTGTCTGTCTGTCTGTCTGTCTGCCTGTCTGTCTGTTTGTCTGTCTGCCTGTCTGTCGGGCTGTCTGTTTGTCTGGCCACCAATGCCTCAATATCAACCCGGGACAGCGAGACAGGGATGGAGAGAGTAAAGGAGAGACAGAGATTAGCAGACATTGCGATACGTACAAAATCGTACCAAATCGTAAAACTAAAACCCAAACGTTTACATGTGACGTTTCCAGAGGTAGGAAAATGTACGGTTACCCACGTATTGCCATGAGAAAGCATTGAGATGAGAGATGGAGTGGATGAATGCACGAAGAGAGGAGAGAAAGTGGATAGAGACAGACGAGGAGGGACAAGGGGAGGAGAGGAAGGATTCCACTTTCATCTTTGATGTGGATTTCTCCTCAATCACCACCAAAACGACATCTACAGTATTTATAACGACATCTACAGTATTTATACAGACATATACAGTATTTATACAGACATATACAGTATTTATACAGACATATATAGTATTTATACAGACATACAGTAGGGCCCCTCTAAAGTGTATGAAATAGACTGCATATAAAACCACTGAGTTATAAATATAATCAACCAACTGAAACTAGAAGCACATTGATGCTCTCACATGTAGTTAATTATGCACAAAAAAATGACAATGTCTTGGCAACAAATGAAAGCTTAGTAACGTGAATTGCTTTTCAAAGACTTGTTATTACACGTGATACCCTGTGAGTAATGTGAGACGTCACGTCATAGAGATGTCAAACAGCTAAAGTACTTACAGATGTAATAAAACTCAATCGTATTTATCATATTATTGCTGGTAAACAATTTATATAGTTAGCTTGATGGATGTCAACAATATGCAGGTTTAGATGTCAGCTAATTCAGTAAAGTCTTAAAAAAAAAGAATAGCATCATGGATCTACATTGACACACATCTTCAAAACGGCTGAATCTTTGAAGCAAAAGGAAACCAAAGAAATTTTAAAAGACTACCTATTTCATTTATCAAAAAAGGAATCATATGGAATCAATGTAGTTATCACGTAATGATAATTTTCTACTAAAATAAGCATTGAGCATCCCTACCTTGGGGCGCAGAAGGTTGCCAGTTTGATTCCCGACTGAGCCAAATGTCTTTGTGTCCTTGGGCAAGACACTTCACCCTAATTGTTCCTAGGTCATTGTTGTAAATTAGAAATTGTTCTCAGTCAACTTACCTGGTTAAATAAAGGTAAAAAAATATACTATTGCTGTCTGTGAAGTATGTTACAGGGACATCTCTTTTAATGTCCCTGTAATAAACAGACAGATTATTAGAAGTATAGTTTAAAAGACATTACCGTCCGTGTATACAGCCAGGCGCCATCTTCGGATAACAGACTCGACCAGTCAAACCACAAACTCTGTGCTACGTGAGCTGAACTGTAAACAAATTGTGTTCGATTTTAGTTCGCAATGCCATCTGTAAGTCTTGCTCATTGATCAGCATGAATGACCGCAAAACCTCTTGCCATGGAAGATTCCAAGTCACAGTTCAGCTCACGTAGCACAGCGTTTGTGGTTCGACTGGTCGAGCCTGTTCTCTGAAGATGGCGCCTGCCTGTATATGTAACAGAGTTGAGAACGTACTGTAATCTCACTCCACAGCAAGCTCGAAATGTTGCAGAAGAGTTATACAATTGGTACCTTTTGTATAGCTCACTCGGTTGGTACGTTGCAAGAAGGGCTGTGTCAAGTGTTGCGGAGCAGATGGCCGCGGGTTCGAGCCCAGTATGGGGCAATGCAAACTGCCATGCGGGCTGCTAGCAAGGGTGCGTTCAGAGCCGTTACACAACCGTCACATATACACGAACGGTACTGTCTTTTAAACATTACTTCTAATAAACTGTCTGTACACTTACAAAGTTCTCAATGATTTGGTTTGTATGTAAGGACCCTCATTATGCTACCGTTGAAGTGTGGTGCTATTTTGATCCTTGTTGGTGATTTATTTTTACTTCATCCATGACCACACAACTAACGTTATAAGGTCATTATCAGTTCACACTAAAACTGGGCACATTCGATTAGCATGAAGACATATCCCAGAGAATGGTCGACTTGGTACCAATGTGTTATTAACCCCTAGGTTCATTTTGCGCTGGAGTTGTCCTTTAACCTCTTGATGCTGTGTAGCATAGAGCCATTCATTTTATCACACGAGGTTCAGAACACATAATTGCATCCTATATCAGAAAGTAAACTGGCTGTCTTTAAAACTTCACAGAAAAATGCACGAACTTGAACTTGATTTATCATTGTTTTGCTGTATTTATCAATGTTACACTGTATTTATTAATGTTACCCTGTATGAATTAGGTTTAACTTTTATGTATCAGTATTAACCAGTATTTCTTAGGTTTAACCTGTAGGTATCCATGTTATCCTCTATTTATCAGTGTTACCCTGTATTTATAAGTTTTATCCTGTATTTATTAATGTTATCTTCTATGTATCAGTGTTACGCAGTATTTATAAGGTTTAACCTGTAAGTATCAGGGTGTTGATCCCATGGCACTATTCGTAAGAGTAGGGGTGTTAACCACAGTGTCTTGGACACATTTCCAATCTGGCCCTTATACCGTCATGGCAACCTAATCATCTCCAGCTTTCAATTGGCTCATTCCTCCCCTCTCCTCCCCCTCATAATTACTCCCTTGGTCATTGTTCTAATTGTTCTTGCCTGGTAACATGATAAAAAAATGATCAACTATACCCTGATTTTGGCAGTGTGTAATCTGTATTTATCAGTTGTTTATTCCTCAGTTGTTTCATTCAGGATCACATGGCAGTGATTGGAATCAACCTCATTAATATTGTCAAGCCAATCCCAACAGTAGAACATGAATAAACATTTCTCTCTCATAATTCATTATTTTAATATTCAGTCTACTGCTTTTGCCCAAATATGGCCAAGACATCCGTCCATCTGCTAAGCCAAACCATTGAAATTCCATGGCTGAACTGAACAGATTTTTGTATTGCGCAGGTGTTTTCTCTCCAAGAAAAACCATGTGTTTACAAGATAATGACTGCTAACCAGTTGCTTTTTCTCTCATTCTGTTAAACACGAAACGGTTGTGTCCTGAGCGCTGCAAGCTGCCCACATAGTGTCGTCATCAGACCTGTTTTCTGCTGTAAACTGTTTGGATTCAATGAACTGATCCACCTACAGAGCCTGGCAGAGTGCCCACACAGCAACTTCAAACACACAAGTAACTCCGGTTTGCAGTGCAGTCTTAATAGGACAATTAAATATTTATAGCACATTAATGATTGATTAATTATGTGGTTTGTTACCATGCATAACCTTTGTTAGATTGAAGATAACTTTGAAGGGAGAGACAGGGGGGAGGAAGAGAGGGGGAGAAGGAATTAGGGAAGGAAGGAAAATGGGGAAAGGGAGAAGCAGGAAACATAACACCTGAAACGGTCACCTCAATTGTGTTTGAACGTCGACTGTTCCTCGGGCTGGCTAGTGGCTGGAAGCACCATGGAGCAATACATGTTTGCCAAGCAACAACTGGGTCAGCAAGAGGCATCATTGGTGAGGATGTCCTTGAATCCTTGTTCTCTAGCGACTCCCACAGGCTTGAACGGTGCCTGCAAACGATGGCGGTGTTCAGAAATGCCAAATGAAAGACAAGAAGCAGAACTGAAAATCTGTGAACTATGAAGAAGAGACTGCATGGATTTGGGCAACATCAGCAACTTGAGACAGTAAAAAGTAAAAAAAATATTTTTTGTACACTATTTTGAAAACATTTGGTAAAACATAAATGTGTTGAAACAGACGTAAATAAAATGTGACAGTGTGTAATTTTGCCCGATATTCATCTTTGAATCATATTTTCATATGCAATGAGTTTACAGCAAAAAGTGTGATTTTGACCTAACCTAATAAATATGTTAGGTCAGCGAATATGAGGTCTTCTTGACTGAGCTGATCTAACCGAATTCCTGGTTTGACATGTAATGCATAAACATATAAGATGTTTTTAAGTGTGACCATGAAGATGTGCTGGACTACCTCTCTGTTTTGTTAGATGTTTCACATTTTCCTGCTTTAATTATTGCTCCCAAAAAAACGGTGTTGTTTTGAATCTGAGCTGCGTTCCTCACTGAGAACTACTGCTCTAGAATCAGGCTTTTCTTTTCTTCTGAAACTCTTCTAGATCATCGCTTCTACTGTCAGATTTGTTGTTCATGACTACAGGTCCAGATCCTTTTGAAACTCTTCCTAGATCAGCGCTTCTACTGTCAGATTTGTTGTTCATGACTACAGGTCCAGATCCTTTTGAAACTCTTCCTAGATCAGCGCTTCTACTGTCAGATTTGTTGTTCATGACTACAGGTCCAGATCCTTTTGACAAGCTGTGACTCTTTCTCTGGGAGCTGGAAGAAAGTTTTTCCTAATGGAGCTATGCTGCCGGTCTCTACATCCTTCACCATGCATCACATGTATTACATCCCCCCCCCCAATGTAAATACACTTCCTACTTCCTTGAGATGTTTTTCTTTTATTGTATTTGACAGTAGGTCTCCAGTCTTTTTATTTTATTCATATTTTTTATACTCTTTTAAATCAACCACAAACAGTATTACTGAAAATATTAATGTCTTTCTGTTAACTGTTCAGGTTACACCGATCCATCAAGAAAACTGTAAGTCTTATTGGTCAGAGAGCACAACTAAACAAAGCAGTAAAAGACAAACTGAAAAACTCTGTTACTGGTCAGTGATAATTTAGATCTTTTTAATAGAGCCTAGACTGCCTAGACAGTAGTGTCACACTCATATATGTTCCACCTGACAAGAAATGATCAAATCTCCAAAATATGTAGCGCACCTTTTGGACCACAGCTCTGTTGTCAGGATATAGGCCAGAATTTAGAAATTAGCATATTGGACCCAGAGGATGAAACCAGCACCTTAAAAATCTAACAATATCACCTTAAAAATCTAACAATATCACCTTAAAAATCTAAAAATATCACCTTAAAAATTTAACAATATCACCTTAAAAATCTAACAATATCACCTTAAAAATCTGGGTTGACTCTCCCAGAGATGGGAGAGAGAAATTTAAGGAGAGAGAGAGGATAGATTGAACGGGGAGAGAGGAGGGAGAGAGAGAAGTGTGATAGGAAGAGCTAGGATGAGAAAAAAATGGAGACAAAGGGGGTTGATATATAGATAAAGTTGTATGCAAAGGTTTAGGTACCCCTGACAATTTCCTTGATATTCATTCATAAATAATTGGGTATTTGTATCAGCAAGTTGATTTTGATCTAGCAAATAACTGAAGGACACATTAATATTTCAGTAGTGAAATGAGGTTTATTAGATAAACAGAAAATGTGCGATATGCATCAAAACGAAATTAGACAGGGGCATAAATTTGGGCACCCCAACAGAAATATCACATCAATGTTTAGTTGAGCCTCCTTTAGCAGAAAAAACAGCCTCTAGGTGCTTCCTATAGCCTGTAATGAGTGTCTGGATTCTGGATGAAGGTATTTTGGATCATTCCTCCTTGCAAAACATCTCCAGTTCAGTTAGGTTTGATGTTTGCCAAGCATGGACAGCCCGCTTCAAATCACCCCACATATTTTCAATGATAGTGAGATCTGGGGACTAGGATTGCCATTCCAGAACATTGTAATTCAGCGTAACTTCAACTTTGTGGCTATGTCCTCTACATTAGTCTCAAGTATCTGCTGGTATTGAGTGAAATCCATGCAACCCTCAACTTTAAAAAGATTCCCAGTACCGGCACTGGCCATACAGCCCCACAGCATGATGGAACCTCCACCACATTTTACTGTGGGTAGCAAAGTGCATAACGCCCCTTGTTATGACCAAATAACTCAATCTTTGTTTCATTAGTCCAAAGCACCTTCTTCCAAAATGAAGCTGGCTTGTTCAAATGTGCGTTTGCATACCTCAAGCGACTCGGTGTGTGGTGTGTGTGCAGAAAAGGCTTCTTCCGCATCACTCTCCTGTACAGCTTCTCCTTGTGCAAAGTGTGCTGAATTGTTGAACGATGCAGAGTGACACCATCTGCAGGAAGATGATTTTGTAGGTCTTTGGGGGTGGTCTCTGGGCTGTTTTTGACCATTCTTACCAACCTTTGCCATTGCCTCTCACATATTTTACTTGGCCTGCCACTTCTGGCCTTAACAAGAACTGTGCCTGTAGTCTTCCATTTTCTCACTATGTTCCTGGACACTGACAGCTTAAATCTCTGCAATAGGTTTTTGTAGCCTTCCCCTAAACCATAATGTTGAACAATCTTTGTTTTCAGGTCATTTGAGAGTTGTTTTGAGGCCCCCATGTTGCCACTCTTCAGAGGAGAGTAAAAGAGAACAACAACTTGCAATTGGCCACCTTAAATACCTTTTCTCATGATTGGATGCACGTTAAAGGCTTAATGAGCTCACCAAACCAATTGTGTGTTCCAATTAATCAGTGCTAGTTAGTTACAGGTTTTCAAATCAACAAAAGCACAAGGGTGCCCAAATGAATCAACCTGTCTAATTTCATTTTCATGCATATTGCACATTTTCTGTTCATCCAATTAACCTAATTTCACTACCAAAATATTACTATGTCCTTCAGTTATTTGATAGTTCAAAATGAAATAGCTTATCCAAACACCCAATTATTAGAAAATTTAAATCATTGAAATTGTCAGGGGTGCCTAAACTTTTGCATATGACTGTATAGATGACACTAGGCCTATTAAACTAACAATAACTATTTTTGTAAGATTTCAATAAAAAATGGTATAATATGCACATAGACTTTTATATTCACATTAAATCTTGCATTGGGAAAATAGCATACCCACAGAGTTGATCATTTCAATGAGCTGAAATTTGACATTATAAAAAAAACACGTGGACTTAAATATCTTTGTCCTCAATTAGTCATATTGTGAAAGACCACCATATTTCTATTATCATCGCAACTAAGAATGATTCATTTACACAAATGTTTGAAGAATTTTGCTGATCAAAAATATCACATCAATCAGTTTAAATGTTTGTTAGATATAAGGAATTAAACAACACCCACAGACACAGCATAGCACAATCATTTGACACACCCACAGACACACCCACAGACACACCCACAGACACACCCACAGACACACCCACAGACACACCCACAGACACAGCATAGCACGATCATTTGACACACCCACAGACACACCCACAGACATACTAGCTAGCTAGCTAGCTACCAAGGATTAGCCAAGGGTCTTGGCGTGAGCGGGGGGCGTGTAATCTGTGAAGTTTGGTCTTGCAGCAGTTTTGAATTTTGATCCTTACCTTCTCTGCATCCAAACTCTGGAATTGCTGCAACAACAAATATCCACTATTTGTTATTTTCCATCCCATTCTACATATCAGATGCATAACAGAAGACAGAAGTATGGTGACGGCACGACAACAGTGCCACATGCTTTCGCACAATATAATCGCGATTTGGCAGACAATTTATAACGTGCTGTTTATAACTTTGTTGCTGTTCATCACGGTCGGTTCTCCACTACTACGAGTCAACCTGTCATGGAAGATACAAGCAGAACTGTTGAATAGGACGGGAGAACACAGGCCTCTGCACTCAAATTGTGTCACAATCATTCGGACTAAATCCTACCATCACAACCTGGTT
>JACXGM010013379.1:7726-17854 GCA_016801145.1 Umbra pygmaea | reverse complement strand
TTTTATTACGGACGACAGTTTCGGAGGCAGTGTGCAAGCATGATTGACATAACTTTTTGTTTATATTTTCTAACGTACAAAAATGTCAGATGCGAATTACGGCCTCTGTGTACAAGAGGCTTAAGTTTTGCCAGCAACACGAACTCTGATTATTCATTATAATAATCATTAATAATTCATTGCATTGATAGGTAGTATGTCCATGTTCATGTGTTGCTAAAATGAGTCTATTTTGTAGTGAAGGTTTTTCAAATATAATCATGTTTTCACATGAGACACTGACAATATATTCAATCAAATTGTGTGTAAAACGTATTTGTTAACCTTATTAATAAAAAGTTATTAAAAACTTGTACATTTTTTTTGCTATCATATACTCTTATTGTTTTTTTACGCACAATACAGCATTTGGTTACAATACACTAGCTTTATAATGAATTAACAATGATTATTGAAGTGATATAATAATAATAATAATAATAAATTTAATTTGTATTGCACTTTATATTAAAATAATCTCAAAGTTCTACAGGGCATATAGTAAAAATAAGTCAATAATAAAAAATAAAAGATCAGGTCAAGGAAAACCCATAAAATACATTTAGTAAAAAGCCTTTTTAAAAAGATATGTTTTTAGGTTTCATTTAAAAACCTCAGTAGTTTGTTTGCCCCTCAGATGGTCAGGGAGGGCGTTCCACAGCCTCGGTGCAGCTGATGAGAAGGCCCTATCCCCCATACTACAGAGTTTGGTTCTAGGGGCTTGGAGGGTGTTTGTGGTTGCAGAACGGAGGGTGCGTGAAGAAGTAATAAAAAGTTGATGTTATGGCCGGAGAAAGTGATACTAGAGATGGTTGAGAGGCGGAGCTGATGTGGTGTGCCAACTAAAATGGCTTCTGTTTTTGAACTGTTCAGCTGAAGGAAATTATGCTTCATCCACGCCTCTATCTCCTCCAGGCAGGTGGTCAGTGTGGATGTTGGCAGGGGAGCAGAAGAAGTGGTGAATGTCCTCAGGTAAAGCTGTGTGTCATCAGCATAACAATGGAACAATATCCCATGTCTGCTAATGACTTTGCCAAGGGGAAGCATGTAGATGGAGAAGAGGGTGGGGCCCAGCACAGAGCCCTGAGGGACACCGCAGGTGACATTGTGGGTGCGCGATTTGGATTTGCCCAGGGCGACATGCTCAGTTCTTCCGGTCAGGTAGGAGGTAAACCAGTTGAGTGCATTTCCTGAGAGTCCAATGGTGTGTTGCAAGCGGTGGAGAAGGATGTTGTGGTCTACTGTATCAAAAGCAGCTGATAGGTCCAGAAGGATGAGTAGAGATGGGGAACCAGTAGCTGCTGCCATCAGAAGGTCGTTGGTGAACCTGATCAATGCTGTTTCTGTGCTATGGCCAGGGCGGAAACCAGACTGAAACTTTTCAAACATGTTATTGTGTT
Organism: Umbra pygmaea; assembly: GCA_016801145.1. NCBI lineage: Eukaryota > Metazoa > Chordata > Actinopteri > Esociformes > Umbridae > Umbra > Umbra pygmaea. Next base: position 16,415 of record JACXGM010013379.1, on the reverse strand, counting down.
TGAAGTGTTTATGAAGTTGTGCTGCAACTGTTTTTTCCAGAACCTTTGATAGAAATGGAAGATTGGAAATTGGCCTGTAGTTGGAGAGGACTTCTGGATCCAGAGAAGGTTTTTTGAGTAGAGGTCTAATGACATTTATTTTTAATGCAGATGGGATATGGCCGACCAGGAGGGAGTGGTTTATGATCTTGGTGATGAGTGGAGAGATGGCAGAATTGTTGGTCTTCAGTAGGGCTGAAAAGAAGGGGTCCAGGGCACACATGGATGGCTTAATTTTTCTAATAACATCCTCCACTTCTTCCTGTTTGACATTAATGAAAGAGCAGAGGGGCTGGCCAATTTCAAACGCGTCAGCTGTTGGAAGGGGCAGGACAGCACTGATGAAAAGGTTTGAGCGGATGTATAAAATTAGCACAATTATTTAAAAAAAAAAAAAAAACTTTTTAAGTTAAAAAATTTATTAGTTACATTTATAAACAATGTAGGTTATAAATAATAAGTTTTGCCATTACAGTGTTAACAGTTAAATATGTCAGTTCAAGAAAGACTGTAATTATTTTATTTTTTATAAAAACATTTTTTCAGGAAATGGTTTTTAAGTTCAACTTAAAATGTCAGGAGATACATTGTTGACATTACTGTTAAAAATGCACTTCCAATAAATTGAGTGTTGGCAAAACTGGTTGTAATTTATATGTTGAGGCGGCGGGGGTGTTGTCGACAGCTGCTTAATGTAACTAATTGTAACAGGAGTCCCTGAGTGGGACTCCTGTTCAATATAAACAGAGAGTGGACTCTTTAAAGATATATTCAGTATTTCTGTTTATTGTTATTTCATGTGTATATTGGTATTTATCTAGTCCAGTGCGTATGTACTGTTGAATATGTTAGCTTGTATGTATGATTGAGTGTTCCTTTGTGTACAATGTAGCGCCTTCCTCTCTTTCACCTGGCACTGATAGGGACTGATTGCGCCTGATTATCAGATTTCATCCAGCTGGTAAATCGGTCCCTATATCTGTCTAGGTGACTGAGAGGAGGGCGCGGTTCATTATCAGAATGTCACGGGTAGAAGATGTGAGTAAGGTTAGGGGTGACAACGGTTAGGGAAGTGTATGCTGTTCCTGGGAAGGGTTGTAGCAAAGCTGGTCCATTGTGAGAAGTGAGTCCGTAAGTGTCTGTATTATGCGTACGCTCTTTATGGAATCTCTGATAGCGTCCGTGCCGCTTTAGAGCACGTTGTAAGTAGATCCATATATTCGTTGTGCCAGTACTTAACGCGTACCCTGCAATGTAACTGTATTGCCTTCATCCATCCCGGAGCATTGAGTCATTAAACCTAACTGGTAAACCGCCATCTACCTGTCGGTCTCTCTCTCTCCAACACTACAACACCACCTCTATCGTGACAGAAATGAACCGCCTTCACATATGAGGGACCCGAGACCGCAAGGAGAAGGCTGTGTTCTTCCATCACCGAACACCACGGGAGGAGCGCAGCAATGCTCAGAGGCTCCACAAGAGGAGCAGTGGAGGAGCGACTGCCGGGGTCTCCCTATAAATTTTCTTGGGGGGGGCTATCGTGTTGGTTGCTCTAGAGACCCAGCCAGGACTGGTGTTCCATCCCCTGCTGACAGGTGGGACAGCAGGGAGCCCTGGCTGGGTTCATCACGAACACAGCTGGAGGACGAGCTGTTTTCTGGGCAGCTACCCCCTCCCCCACCGGAATGGCTTGTGGGCTTGCTGCCAGCGCCTCCACCGGAGTACGAGGACGTGATGGACCCTCCTCCGGATTGGTTGGAGGAGACGCTCCTACCCCCTTCGGGATGGCTGGGCGAGATGGTCCGACACCTGATGGAGGAGCTGAGTGCTGCCTCGCCGGAGGAGGAGCAGAGGGCTGCCTCGCCGGAGGAGGAGCAGAGGGCTGCCTCGCCGGAGGAGGAGCAGAGGGCTGCTTCGCCGGAGGAGGAGCAGAGGGCTGCCTCGCCGGAGGAGGAGCAGAGGGCTGCCTCGCAAAAGGATTACACCGTTATGCGTAGGGGGTTCGCCGTGCGACCAAGGGGTTCTGCTGGGGTATCGCTGTGGCGGCCATCAGCAGCTGTGCTGGGGAAGCTGCCCTGGCGGTCGCGCCCGCCTGCAGAACCTCCACCTTGGGGATTGATGTTTGGGGCGCTCTCAGGTACTGTGTTGTGGGGGGGGACTGTTCTGCCCGCCCGCACTCCCTCTTTTTTTTTTCCTTCTGGTATTGGGACGATGTTTTGTTTTCTTTTCTTGCCTCGTCGGGGTCGCCGAGGCCTTGGGGGGGACTTCTGTAACAGGAGTCCCTGAGTGGGACTCCTTTTCAATATAAACAGAGAGTGGACTCTTTAAAGATATATTCAGTATTTCTGTTTATTGTTATTTCATGTGTATATTGGTGTTTATTTAGTCCAGTGCGTATGTACTGTTGAATATGTTAGCTTGTATGTATGATTGAGTGTTCCTTTGTGTACAATGTAGCGCCTTCCTCTCTTTCACCTGGCACTGATAGGGACTGATTGCGCCTGATTACCAGATTTCATCCAGCTAGTAAATCGGTCCCTATATCTGTCTAGGTGACTGAGAGGAGGGCACGGTTCATTATCAGAATGTCATGGGTAGAAGATGTGAGTACGGTTAGGGGTGACAACGGTTAGGGAAGTGTATGCTGTTCCTGGGAAGGGTTGTAGCAAAGTTGGTCCATTGTGAGAAGTGAGTCCGTAAGTGTCTGTATTATGCGTACGCTCTTTATGGAATCTCTGATAGCGTCCGTGCCGCTTTAGAGCACGTTGTATGTAGATCCATATATTCGTTGTGCCAGTACTTAACGCGTACCCTGCATTGTAACTGTATTGCCTTCATCCATCCCGGAGCATTGAGTCATTAAACCTAACTGGTAAACCGCCATCTACCTGTCGGTCTCTCTCTCTCCAACACTACAACACCACCTCTATCGTGACACTAATAAAGTAACATGTAATCTAACTTAGTTACTTTTAAAGGAGTAATCAGTAATTACTTTTTCAAAGTAACTGTGGCAACACTGATAACGACATAGCCTATCTGCAATTCCCTGAACGAGTAGGTTATGCCTCTGATTAGTGGGCGGTGGCGCCTCGGTCTACTGTTCAGTCTATGCAGATACTGTAAATTTGGGGAACGGTCGTCAGATTTGACTACCTTCTACCACTGAAAAGGTATGGCTAACGGAGTAAAAATTTAATCTAAATCGAATTAACACGTATAAGTAGGCTACAGGTGTACAGTAGTATTTGTGGAACCAATCTGTTTTTCCCTGATCACAACAATGCAAATTATATATGAATTAGCCTAGCTTATTCACCACAGAGTCCAATTTTGTCTAACGTTGCAAAGTTGGTTAGTGCAACGTTAGACAAAATTGCTAACTGTAGGCAAAATTTTGGATAAGGTTAGCCAACTGTAGACTGTAGAATTATTCTACATTTGCCTACAGTTAGTTTAGGAGTACAACAAGTTTTTAAAGTGTGATATTAATAGCCTGTCGTAACGGCTTGAACACCCCTAAAAATAGCGCCGCCTATGCTGCCGTGCCTCCCTACCAGACACTGGCTGTTTCTCAAAACCAAGAATGCAAAGAACGGACTTGTGTACTTCGGGAGAATGCTCTTGCTAGTTGTTCTTGGAAGAATGAACTCACAAGGTGACGAGCACACAAAACACTGCTGACAGTTTGAGACGATGTGCTCTTGCTGGTATTGCGGAATAATACCCCCGCACAGATGCCGTCTGCAGTACCCAAACATAATGAGAATTATTGACGATAACAGCCAGGCTTTTTCAGAACGGCAATATGCTATTTTAGCGTTTGTCTCTGACTATGTACGTACATTATCTTATAAAGTTGACTTTATAAGCACTTCAATAATAGTGGCAAACAAATTCAGCACTTCAATAATATTGGCAAACAAATGTGACCATGTAGATAGAAATGTTAAGGCATGAAACAGGGTTGGCTCGCTAGCTAACTTAAATGTTAAGGTATTAAACAGTGTTGGCTCGCTAGCTAACTTACATGTTAAGGTATTAAACAGGGTTGGCTCGCTAGCTAACTTAAATGTTAAGGTATTAAACAGGGTTGGCTCGCTAGCTAACTTACATGTTAAGGTATGAAACAGGGTTGGCTCGCTAGCTAACTTAAATGTTAAGGCATGAAACAGTGTTGGCTCGCTAGCTAACTTAAATGTTAAGGTATTAAACAGGGTTGGCTCGCTAGCTAACTTACATGTTAAGGTATTAAACAGTGTTGGCTCGCTAGCTAACTTACATGTTAAGGTATTAAACAGTGTTGGCTCGCTAGCTAACTTAAATGTTAAGGCATGAAACAGTGTTGGCTCGCTAGCTAACTTAAATGTTAAGGTATAAAACAGGGTTGGCTCGCTAGCTAACTTACACCCGCAGGTGCTTATGCTTATGGAGATTCTCACTTTCGAAAACGTTTGAGCACATTTTCGAGTCGGCATAAATTTTCGTTAAAATGCCAATATTTGAAATTAATGCTGGGATATTTCTGCGGTCAAGTTCACACAAGTTACCAACCGATGCATCCTTGTTAAAATGGGCGTGTCAAGAACACTTCCGGGATCTTTAACCGTTCTTGCCAAAATTACTCATTGTCTTATTTTTTTAATAATGATGATATATGGAACTGTGTTATATATCTTTATATAATGCTAAAAAATGTATCCACCTAGAGCAGTTTGCTGTATGTGTGTTTTCTTGACTAATAAAATGCATCAACATCTGTCAGGTGCATAATGCTTGTGACATGCGTCGTGACTTTAATGACTGACTTTTACGTTAATTTTTTCTGTGTGTTTTATATACCAACTCTATTCACCAGGGGCGATTCTAGGATCTGACCTTTGGGGGGGGCTCAGCCCCTAGTGAGCATTTAATAGCAGTTAAGCTACCCCGTAAGATAAAAAAAAACTTAAATCATGACTAGTGAGTTTTGGGGAAAGAAACAGACAGATTGAGACATACAATTATGACAAACCATCAACAGATTCAAGGCATCTGGCTGTTTTCATTTAAAAAATAAACGTACATCCATCTATGGCAGTGTTTCTCAAACTTTTTCTGCCATTCTCCACATTGGAGGTAGGAAGGGTTCGGAGCCCCACCTGTCCGCAATCACCCCAACAAAATGTTTAAAAACTAGGTTTTAAATTTTATTAACATCATATTTTAAAAACAAAACCTCAAATAACAGCATTAACTTTGAAAGAGAAAATAAAAGGTATATTATATTATCACTTTTCATGAAATAAGATTATGTCTAAGACACTGCCTCCCTTGCCAGCCTACATTCGCATAATAGCTTTGATTATGATGGAAAAGGTTCAAAATTGTGCTTGGCTTATTTTATCCTGCCATCGAGCCACAGAATGCCCATATGGCTTGCGAGCATTTTGTACAGCTATGCTCACGAGCCTAGAGGTTCCCAACCGCTGATGAACCGCAGACAGTTTGGTCACATTATGAATATGGAATTACTGATATAAAAATATTGTATTTCATTTTTACCATGAGCAGAATAATTACTTACAACAAAAAGAAAAAAAATAGACAGGGCAGTGTCAGAAACCACCCATAGCAACGCATCATGGCAACGGCAATGACAGTTAAAAAATTTACGTGAATTTTCTGACTTTTGAGCACATTGTTACTGTTTTGTACAAGTTTTCATATGAATTATAATTCAAATACTGTTTTAAGGCTTACACTCAAAATAAAACAACAAATTTAAATGTATCTTCAATAAATAAAGTAATTAATTGAGATGGGCACAAAAATGACAAAATTTCCTCCCATTTGTCGCGCCCCACTTGGCATGTCTCTATTCCCCACCAGTGTGGCACGCCCCATAGTTTGAGTAACGCTGATCTATGGGGAAACAGACTGTGGGTCAGAGTTTTTGTTCCAGTGTTTCAGTTCTGATATGAGTCTGATGATCCGTCAGGTCAAATTATTTATTTTTCATTGGCATTGACAGTTGACAATAAGAAAGTGGGCCTTTCTCAATCTGTGTTCTTTTCTGTACTTGTGTTCTTGTGAAACGTCATCTTTTGTGGCCCAAGTACTGTAGTACTTTGCTGCAATGCATAATGCTCCTTGTTATGACCAAATATCACCATCTTTGTTTCATCAGTCCTCAGCATCTTCTACCAAAATTAAGCTGGCTTGTCCAAATGTGCGTTTGCATACCTCAAGCGACTCTGTTTGTGGCGTTTGTGTAGAAAAGGCTTATTTCGCATCACTCTCCCGTACAGCTTCTCCTTGTGCAAAGTGCGCTGAATTGTTGAATCATGCACAGTGACACCATCTGCAGCAAGATGATGTTGTAGGTCTGTGGAGGTGGTCTGTGGGCTGTTTTTGACCGTTCTCACCATCCTTTGCCTTTGCCTCCAATATTTTATTTGACCTGCCATTTCTGGCCTTAAATGAACTGTGCCTGTGGTCTTCCATTTCCTAACTATGTTCATATGTTGTGCAGTATATGATGAGGGTGGTAGGGGCCCACATCAATATTTTTTCAGGGGGCCCCGAATCCTCTAGCTACGGCCCTGGATGTTAAAATATATTTTAATAGTTTTAGGATGTCTTTCTATTGTAACATGTATCATTTTGACAACTGAGCAAATGTTTTAGTTTCGGACACGTTGACATACTGTCTCACAATTGGTAAACCGCAATATCAAACGTTTACATAATGTCACACCCAGCTCAGTATGGGCTGGGTTTAGTACCCTTGATATATTGTTTATCTTTTGTATAGGTTGCCTTAGTTGTTATTCAGTGTTTTACGGTGGTTTAGTTCTTTAGTTTTACCTCATGTGTCTTCAGTTTATCCCAGTATGTGTGTCAAGATTATGTTCTCCCCTAGGTATGGCTCCCTCTTGTGTCTGTTTTAGGTCTTCTGGAATTAGGTCTGTGTGATGTCATGTTATCCCAGCTGTCTTACATTGTGTTATTAGTAATTGGTATATAACCCTCTTGTTTCCGTGTCCACCCTGTTCGTCAATGTTTCCCTGTTGCGTGGCCTGTCTTATGTCATTTGCATGCGGTATTATGTTGGTTTTGCCCCACGAGGCAGTTTTGCTTTAACGGAGTGGTTTCGTGAATAAACGCTATACATATATCTTCATTGCATCTCCTTCGCGCCTGTCTCTCTATTCGCTACACCCTAGTCAACGTGACACATAACAGTCTGCTATTATTGTTCTGCATTCATTGTTGCTTCCACCAAAGTTCCTACCAAACAACTCTGTATGCACAGGCAGCTATACACTGTGGTAAAGAAAGTTTTTAAGGTTGGAGATTGGACAGACATTCGCCTCTTCAAATCTTAATATCTCTTAAACAAAACGTTCAATTTGGACAGACATTCGCCTCTTCAAATCTCAATATCTCTTAAACAAAACATTCAATTAATTAATTGTTTGTCTTACTTTGATGAAAAAACGTTTGTACAACGTGTCACAGTCCTTATTTAGCCATTTTTGCACCAATCGATTTATTACAAGGAGGATCTACAGCTCTGTACTGGAGCAGACAACGCGCTGGTTCAATGGGTCATGAAAATGCAGCATTTCTTCCTTTCATATGAATGATTCAATAGCTCCTAGAATATCTGTACAATCTCTATAAAAAATAATATTTTCTTTCTGACTAGGGGGAAGGTGGACAATGGTGCACACCTTTATTTTGACAAAAATATTGAGCTTCAATAGTGTTTTCAATGAGTAAGTCATGACTGTATAATGTACACTCACCTAAAGGATTATTAGGAACACCCGTTCAATTTCTCCTTAATGCAATGATCTACTCAACCAATCACATGGCAGTTGCTTCAATGCATTTAGGGATGGTGGTCCTGGTCAAGACAATCTCCTGAACTCCAAACTGAATGTCAGAATTGGAAAGAAAGGTGATTTAAGCATTTTTGAGCGTGGCATGGTTGTTGGTGCCAGACGGGCCAGTCTGAATATTTCACAATCTGCTCAGTTACTGGGATTTTCATGCACAACCATTTCTAGGGTTTACAAAGAATGCTGTGAAAAGGGAAAAACATCCAGTATGCGGCAGTCCTGTGGACGAAAATGCCTTGTTGATGCTAGAGGTCAGAGGAGAATGGGCCGACTGCTTCAAGCTGATAGAAGGGCAACTTTGACTGAAATAACCACTTGTTACAACCGAGGCATGCAGCAAAGCATTTGTGAAGCCACAACGCGCACAACCTTGAGACGGATGGGCTACAACAGCAGAAGACCCCACCGGGTACCACTCATCTCCACTACAAATAGGAAAAAGAGGCTACAATTTGCAAGAGCACACCAAAATTGGACAGTTAAAGACTAGAAAAATGTTGCCTGGTCTGATGAGTCTCAATTTCTGTTGAGACATTCAGATGGAAGAGTCAGAATTTGACGTAAACAGAATGAGAACATGGATCCATCATGCCTTGTTACCACTGTGCAGGCTGGTGGTGGTGGTGTAATGGTTTGGGGGATGTTTTCTTGGCACACTTTAGGCCCCTTAGTGCCAATTGGGCATCGTTTAAATGCCACGGCCTACCTGAGCATTGTTTCTGACCATGTCCATCCCTTTATGGCCACCATGTACCCAT
>JACXGM010013378.1:7922-23179 GCA_016801145.1 Umbra pygmaea | reverse complement strand
CTCTCTCTCTCTCTCTCTCTCTCTCTCTCTCTCTCTCTCTCTCTCTCTCTCTCTCTCTCTCTCTCTCTCTCTTTAAATATACAGTATATATATATTTATTTTTTTGCTTTTTGTTCCCTATTTCCCCCCATTTATTTTTAATGTGTTTAGCATTCATCTGCTATAATGGCTTTAACAGTTCCAAAAAGTTGAAGCGTTTTGTTTATTCACCACTTCAAATTCAACATAGAGAATCTTTCAGTGAATAATTCAACTCAGTGCCTCCCATTCCCCTGTAAAGACCCAGGGGACCACACGGTTCCATTTGCAGAATATTCACAGGGCATGAGTGTGTAACACTGTCATTTGTAAAGCCAGTGTATTTTACGGTGCAATCACCAATGATATGTTTGTCCATACATAATTTAGTGTTTAGAGCGACCAGTTAAAAAAAGATGACACATACTACGACCAAAATAACTTTTTTTTCACTCAATTCCATAGTTTTAAACTTCATATCTAAATATATAGGTAAATTATGAGGTGAACAAAAGAAACGACAACAAGTTGTCAACTGAGAGACAGTGAGTTTTTACTTTTTGTTTTTAAGAATCCCAATAATAACGACTTTTGTACTGTATGTCTGTCATGTACGAGTGTGTCGTTTACATTATCTTCTTCAAGTTTTAATAATGAGACGAGTCAGCATTTGTCAGTTTTACATTGATATTCTACTCATTCATTATAGTGAAGTCTCTAATATAGAGTGACTAAGAGTGAATACAGGGACATCCCCCTGAAGTTGAAGTGGACATAATGCCATTTAGCACAGGCAGGATTTGAACCGGCAACCCTCCGACTACAAGTCTGACTCCTTAACCACTGAGACATCTGACTCCCCAAGTTGGAACGGGATCTATCAGAACACTTTGTATTTACAGTAACAGTCTCAGTTACCATTTATTGCACTATTACTGTAATCTTCCAGGTGTTCATCTGTTTATTCAGCTAATCGAAGTCACAGGCCTCGAACGTCAGTACAGCCATAAAAACTTAAACCCACATAATGAAGCTCTGGTCAATTAACTACATTTCTTTACTTCTGAGCCTATTAAGGCTCAGGGAGCCGCGGAGCACCTCCGTCCTAAATTACATCCCATCCACTTTTATATTGCTCTGATTCGGGTCAGGGGCCGAAAGTAGTGCACTCTATACCGAACAGGGCACAATTTGGGACACTAACATTCCCTCGCAAGCTGCAAGTGAATGGATTTCACAGTTCTCACTTTACCTGTTGTTTGGCTTTCTGTCCTGGAGTCAGCGTACAGGCCAACAGTTTCTGACAGGGTTAACCCCCACAGTAATTTCCTGCCTAGGCTATGCCTCCTGTGAGAAAACTGGGAGGTGGGCTGCTGTATATTTTCCAACACCCACTCTCCTCTGTGTCCTTACAACCAGATTAGATTCAGAGGAGGGCGGACAATGAATCAGTCTAATTGTTCAAGTATGGACCGAAAACCACAGTTAAATCCCCTTTTTCCTGCAGAGGAATCAAAAACGCATGGGAGAACCAAATATATTCGCAGATGGGAAACTTGGAAAGCGGAAAATAAAAGAACGCCACTTTTTATTTTTTTCGCGAGGGTTCAAGTCCTGTGTTGTGGATGGAGTTCGAGAAAGCAGAGATACCTGTGGAAGTCATTCAGAAAACACACCATGTCACTACGTCTGGTGTTCATTGTAGAAATAAATTGGGGAACGAGCTCATCTTTAGTACATCATTTACATCACGTGGGAAGGGGAAAAAAACGTATACTTCTCATTCTGGTGTTGAAGGCAGGTTTCTGAATGATTTATAAATATGCTAAGGCGTGCGTCTCGGGAGTGACACTCCTGGGGTCCGGGCTGAAACTTTGGCTCTTGTACAAACACAGGGGCAGGGCAGTAGGGTCAGGGGCCTGATGATAATTCAGCCTCCAGCTGCACTCTTCTCCTCTGTGGGCCCGCCCTGACTACGTCCCGGGTCTGTGTTGGAGATGTCTGGTACAATACACCCCATAGTCCCATAGCCACGCCTCAACCCTACATTAATAGCCCCAGCCTTATCTGTGCCCCAGTCTTTAGAAACTAGCCCCAATGCCAAAAGGTTTACATTTAAACCTGCACTAGGTTACGTTCCATTAATTTGTCCTGTCGGCCCAAATTTTATGTAGCTCATCTACATCATTTTTTTAAAGGCCTATATATGTTTTTACTGAACACAGGAATAATGCAGGGACAATGTAACCAATTTCCAAAAATAAACATTATTATTTTGTCCATAATTTGCATTTGTATCTAGTTAGATATTGTGAACTGTGGATTTTGCTATTCTACTATTGTCCATACTCAGTGTTAAATTACCACTCTCAATGTTTATATAGGTCCAGTGTAGCTATATACACACTGAAGAGTGTTAATTTAACACTTAGGGTGTTGATTTATTACCAAAGTTTTTACTGTGTATGTAATACATCACGTGGGAAGTTGATGTGTTCAGTGTGCTAGTTCCTAACATTTACTAGTCCTAAAACATATTTTGGGGATTTTTGTAAGAGGTTTTATTATCATTTGAGTTATTATGCCGACTCAAATGTAACAAATGTTTTGACACTTGGATTGGAATCGATGCTGAAACTTGAGGCTCAAATTTTTTTATAGTATGAAAAATGAATTTGGGTTTTGAGGATTCCCTTATAAATTAATTAAATCGCATTTGGAGGCTGATAACATTCAAGTGTACCTAGGATTCTAGGTTATATTGGGAAACAACAGCACTCTACCCCTACTGTAAGTGTGTTAACAAAAATGACGGAAATGACCTATGTACAGTTTGTGCTCAAATTAATGTATACAGTGACTTGCGATAGTATTCGGCCCCTTGAACTTTTCAACCTTTTGCCAAATTTCAGGCTTCAAACATGAAGATATAAAACTGTCATTTTTTGTGAAGAATCAACAACAAGTAGGACACAATCCTGAAGTGGAACGAAATTTATTGGATATTTCCAACTTTTTTAACAAATAAAAAACTGAAAAATTGGGCGAGCAAAATTATTCAGCCCCTTTACTTTCAGTGCAGCAAACTCTCTCCAGAAGTTCAGTGAGGATTTCTGAATGATCCAATGTTAAGTTAATACTTTGTAGCGCCACCTTTTGCTGCGATTACAGCTGTAAGTCGCTTGGGGTATGTCTCTATCAGTTTTGCACATCGAGAGACTGAAATTTTTGCCCATTCCTCCTTGCAAAACAGCTCGAGCTCAGTGAGTTTGGATGGAGAGCGTTTGTGAACAGCAGTTTTCAGTTCTTTCCACAGATTCTCGATTGGATTCAGGTCTGGACTTTGACTTGGCCATTCTAACGCCTGGATATGTTTAGTTGTGAACCATTCCATTGTAGATTTTGCTTTATGTTTTGGATCATTGTCTTGTTGGAAGACAAATCTCCGTCACAGTCTCAGGTCTTTTGCAGATTCCATCAGGTTTTCTTCCAGAATGGTCCTGTATTTGGCTCCATCCATCTTCCAATCAATTTTAGCCATCTTCCCTGTCCCTGCTGAAGAAAAGCAGGCCCAAACCAAGATGCATTGTTGCCAAAAAGTTCGATTTTGGTTTCATCTGACCAGAGCACCTTCTTCCACATGATTGGTATGTCTCCCAGGTGGCTTGTGGCAAACTTTAAATGACACTTTTTATGGATATCTTTCAGAAAAGGCTTTCTTCTTGCCACTCTTCCATTAAGGCCAGATTTGTGCAGTATACGAATGATTGTTGTCCTATGGACAGACTCGCCCAACTCAGCTTTACATCTCTGCAGTTCATCCAGAGTGATCATGGGCCTCTTGGCTGCATCACTAATCAGTCTTCTCCTTGTATGAGCTGAAAGTTTAGAGGGACGGCCGGGTCTTGGTAGATATGCAGTGGTCTGATACTCCTTCCATTTCAATATTATCGTTTGCACAGTCCTCTTTGGGCTGTTTAAAGCTTGGGAAATCTTTCTGTATCCAAATACGGCTTTAACCTTCTCCACAACAGTATCTCGGACCTGCCTGGTGTGTTCCTTGTGCTTCATGATGCTCTCTGTGCTTTCAATTGACCTCTGAGACTATCACAGAGCAAGGTGCATTTATACGGAGACTTGATTACACACAGGTGGATTCTATTTATCATCATTAGTCATTTAGGTCAACATTGGGTCATTCAGAAATCCTCACTGAACATCTGGAGAGAGTTTGCTGCACTGAAAGTAAAGGGGCTAAATAATGTTGCTCGCCCAATTTGTCAGTTTTATATTTGTTAAAAAAGTTTGAAATATCCAATAAATTTCGTTCCACTTCATGATTGTGTCCCACTTGTTGTTGCTTCTTCACAAAAAATGACAGTTTTATATCTTTATGTTTGAAGCCTGAAATGTGGCAAAAGGTCGAAATGTTCAAGAAGGCCGAATACTTTCGCAAGGCACTGTATGTGTTAACTTTAAATATAAAGGGTAAATGCACTTAACCAAGTTGTAAACAAATACATTTAAGTATACATGGGAAAACCCCACACAAATAAATACAATATATATTGAAATAATAAATAAACACTACTGTCCATATGTAAATTATGAATAATCATTTGTTTTAAACTCAAACAAAACAATTAAACAATATCTTTAAAACCTTACGTTATTTGAAGTGAGTACCTTTCAAAAACCAATCAGTGCCTTGCAAGACTACGATTTAAATCCTGCTCATGGATAGCAAGGTGCTACATTTGGGGCATTGGTAATCAAATAAATATTGTGGCACATTAGAGGGGAGGTCCGCGTGGGGTTGTGGGCCGAGCTGCTGCATTGCAGGAAAGTCTACATCATCATAGTCAGTGGTTCGAGCCTGTCTATGGGTTCTTTGACTTTCCGCGGACCTCCGGAATGAAGCAGCATGAGATTTGGGTTTGATGAATCACATTATCTATCCTGCCATGTCGCTCTCCAGCAACTCCTTGTGTCCAGATTGGGTGCCAACTCCTTGTGTCCAGATTGGGCGCCTGTAAATTTAATCACTGATGTATAGTTGGTGAGTGTAATCATCCCATGCATGATCTGACTAAAGACTTCCGTGTTGGGTGAACAGTGCGAAATATAATTGGCAGCTCAGTCGACATGTGGTTGGATGAACCATGTGCGCGCACCTCGCCATCCCACAGAATTGTCAGAGGAGTTGCGGAGCTGCTGACGAGGCAGGGTTAAGGGAAAAACACATTAGCGACTCCTAGTGGTGGTCTTGGCTCTTTTCAGCTCAACTGACTCAGTCCACAGAGGTTATTACATCCACCTCATGAGGATTCATGTACAATTTGCATTATGCAAGCAGCATGATAAGAAATATAATTTTCTATTCCAGCACCAGTCATACAATAACTCAGCCCTAGGTCAGCTCCAGACTTAAATCGAAACCCTAGATCCAGTCTTAAACCCTAAACATAGCCCAGATCCAGTCTCACTTCCAAAACTACACCCTAGCCTAACACCAAACGTATACCCTAACTCTAGCAAACCTCCACTTTTAAACATTAGCCCAGCTCATCTCGTACAATGACCCAGCTTCAAACTCATTCCCCAGCCGTGTATCATCCCCTGGCCTGGATTCAGCCAGTAGCAACTAACTACGGCAACATAGTAGTATAAACTTTAATAATTGCGTCCTCCCCCGGATGTATTTGGCCTACTGCAGCCCTGTCTATGGTGAGGTTGGGTTTGATGAGACGATGACAGGCCTCCCTCTCTATTTGTTATTAATAGGCCACTTTTCCATCACAGAACATTTACCACTGAACCAGCAGTGGTTACCGTGGATGTTCCCTCACGTCATTTTTCTTTGTCCTTTGCACTTGGTTGCCTCAAACCTCTTTGCAGAGTCTTTTTCCTACCCTGCATTAATGTGTTTTTTGTTATTTAAATACCCCATATAACTCCAATCACTGTCCCTTGCTTTTCTGTCCGTTTTGAAATAAAACATTGATAAATATTTTAAGCTCATTCCCACAGGTTGGCCTGTCACATTATGAAAGCAAAAGATGTACTGTATCCTCTCTGCGTAAAAAAAATTAATAAAAAATGAAAGTCTCCATTCGTTAGTCTAAATGGAATGTGAATATTTAAAAAGTATATCCTATTTAACAGTCATAGCAAGCTCTCGGCATGTTAATACATTTTCATTTTCATTTTGTTTAATGGAAACCTACCATGGTTTCGCATAGATTGGAAGAGTTTGATGAATTCATAACGAGATATGACGGGGTTATGGCCAAATCACCGCGCCCTGATCTATTCCCTTGCCTCTGTGTCTGACGCTATGTCAGTCTCCGTCTCATCAAACACCTCCTATCAATCAAGCTAATTGAGTTGTGCGCGCATAGAGCCCATTCCAAGCTGTCACTCATTATTGGGACCTTATGATTCCAAAACAGGTGACATGTCATCCTTCTCAGGCCTGCTTTCGTACTTCTCTTTTGTCTGGCTCTTTCATCATTAGCACGGAGGTGTTCAACACGCTCTGGCACTGGCCTCCGAAAGCCTTGGTGTCGAGAGACTATGCAAAACAGAACAGATATGTCACTGTGTCAGTGTACTTTGCATGAAGTGGGTCGTGGGTTATATTCATATTACTCCAGTCAGAACGATAGAGGGACGCGAGTGTGCAAACAGAAACAGTGTTAGTGGAGTTGGCGTTTGGGTTCACGCTTCAGCAATGGCCCATTGACACCCAACGATGCATCCCTTTAGTCCGAACTCTGAGACCGCCATCCCCTGAAGACAGGCTCAACAAAAAAATGTAAAATTGACAGAATGATTCTTACTTGTCACTCTTCATTCAGTGAAGTACAACAGGCCCCAGACATGAACCGACCATGTCTGCCATATGAACTCCTTTCCTGATTGATGTTTCAGAAATGGTAAATATTTCCCTGCAAAACAAATAGCTAAACACAACATCCTCCCAATTTTCTTCCCGAGGCTGAGGCACATGTCAGCAACTCTCTGAGGGGAAAAGGGGTCTGCTTTGGAGGAGGTGTCTGCTGTGGCAGGTGGCTCAATAGTTGGATAATTAGACTTGTTACTGGAAGGTTGCTCGTTTGATTCCTGGGTGGGCCAAATGTTGTGGTACTCTTGAGCAAGGCATTTTACCCTAAGTTGCTCCAGGGAGTGTACCTGTACTTACTGTAAGTCATTCTGGATAAGAGCATCCACTAAATTACTCAAAAGTAAAGGTAGCTGAGTTGTAGACGGCTATGTTACTCCAATGTGCGTCTTCAATTAACCTGATACCTGGTCCAGTTTAAAAGGCCAGAAAAGTATAGTATTATTATTTGTGAGATCACATTCAGATTATTGATCCCACTATATTAAGGTCTCAGTTCCTCTAACAGTGAAACCATCGTAGCTAAGCCGTGACTATTCACCATGCATATTTGAAGCACATACTAAATATTATGTACACATGACATCCACACTCATGTTTTATTGATGTGTCATGAATTTGCCATTTCACTCCTTTTATGACTGTTTTAATTAATTCCAATCAACAACGGAGATCAAAAACATTGTTGCACGTTAAGCTAACGTGCTTTGCCACCATCTTGTCCTTTCCAGCTGATTCCTCTACAATTGACTCAGTTCATTTGCATTCTCTTGCTACGCTGCGATAATGGAATATGGACACCTCTGACTTGCATGCAAATACGCGTCTAGTGACCCATAGACAATGGAGATGTAGATGGTTGGGGATGGCCGTAATGATGCATGTGGTATCCTAAACCACCCCTATGGCTTTTGCCACCCTATGAACCTTGTCAAGTGCACTACATAATGACTAGGCTGCCATTTGGAACAATGATGTGGTAAATAAAAAATCTCCTCATTACAGTTTCCTCCATACTTTGCCATGCAGAGGTGTTCTTCTGAAACCATCGAAAGTGCACCCTATTCCCTTTATAGTGCACTCTTCTCGCCAGAGCCAATAGGGTTCTGCAATGTAGTGGGAAAAGGGTGCCATTTGGGACTCAACTTTGTTTAATGAGCGGGATTCCTCCTGAATGCTGTATTTCTCTCTAATCAGGGGACTCAGATAGGAGATCTCGCTAGTAGAGAAAAGGAGCAATCATTATTAGCTGTCTTGTTTTATCCTTCCCATCTGCCTAATACTCACAAGCTGAGGAAAAAAGCCTGGCAATTACATTTCTCCTCCTTTTCGCTCGCTTTTTAAAATGCTTGAGTTAACGCCCTCCCCGCTCCACCAGACCTACGATTCGGAGCTCGCAGAGTTGGCGCCTTTGATGTCTGGCATTTAAACTCAATTCACGAAAGCAAAGAAAAAGATAAAGCAAACATTTGTGAGAAAGTGGGGTTAATAATGCCGTGGAAATCCGTATGATGTAATTTAAGGGGAGGTCTGGGAAAAGTACTGGTGCAACTCGTTGCATTTTACTCTCTTTTTGGGGGGCTTCTAAACAAATGATAAAAGTTGGTGACAGAGAGTGAAAGAGTTTGTTGGCCAGCTGTACTTAGGTGACTTCAGAACATGCCTTTCATCGTAAAGACAGTAGCTTGTCAATTTCCGTAAATCAGGAGGATATTACCACGTACATTTGCCTCGTGATTTTATGCATGCCCTACTATCACTCGCTTCATCAATCACTACTCATTGCCATGAAAATGAAAAACAGAATATTATGCCCTTTTGGAATCGAACAATTTCCCAAAAGCTTTGGGATCTAGGTAGCCCAGATTTTTGGGGGCGGTTGACATTTTTGGATGCTTCAGAATGTCTGCATGGAAAACTGTACCAAATCCTTCTGCACATTCCAAATAGAACATTTCTCTGTTCTCAATTCTGAAGCCTACATTCAGCAGCAGGGCCTGGGGACATTCTGCTGTACAGTAGCAAATTAAGCGGAGCCACACCACAATACTCAGGGCATCCCTAGCTTGTTAAAGTCTGAAAGGAGGCTGGAAAAAGATCTGTTGGAGGGACCAGTTGTATAATTCAAATCCATTTCCCCACACACGACATGGACACTCCGTTTTCATCTCCTGGACAGTCAGCGTCATTCGTGACAGAGAGATCGACTACAGCACTGATTTCCACCATATATGGATGGACAGCGGTGATCAAGTCTGCAGCCTGGGCCGTCGTGGAGGCCTCTTGAGTTCCTCTTCACTGCCTCGTTAAGATCCCTCCTTACCTAAGTACATAACTGGATAATGCTTCTCTTTCTTCCAGCTTCCTTTATTCTCTTAGTTTCCTTGTTCAGTCTCATGTCTCGCTCGCCCAATTCTTTGACTGTGCTTTAGGCAATTACAGCAATGTTGCATTTGTCAATCACATCCATTCGTGCATGGCTTTCTGAAATAATTACCTGCAGAGTCGCATCTTGTTGCCTGGAGTAGCAGCTTGGAAAAAGCAAGCCCCTGAGTATTAATTACAGAGTAAAGGAAATTTGCAGAAGAGCAAAGTCTTTTAATGGTAGAACTGACGTAACATGATTGTTTTGATTTTTTTTCTTACTAACATGACAATCATTGTTGTCCCTCGGGTCATCAACACAGATTAGTTACTATCGTCAGGGGAGACGGTTACCAAGCTGGGTACATTTTGATAGAATTCAGACACATGCACGCGCAAACACATTTTGTGTTTGCTGATTTTCATAAAAAAACTTTTGTTAAAAAGGAATTTAACAGGACACTCTGAAAGTGAACTCTATACTGTTCACTGTATGGTAGTTGTTATTATTAGTTATGTTTCTTATAATTTTATTTTAATTTGTTTCAGTACACAGAAGCTCAGCTTCTGTCTCATTCTGTATAAAGGTCAAATAAGTAAACACCTGTACTAAAAAGATCTGGGGTCAAAGTTCACTATTATATTAATGGTGAGAAGAGGCACCTTTTAAAAGGACAATTCCAGCGCAAAATGAACCTAGGGGTTAATAACACATGGGTACCGAGTCGACCGTTCTCTGGGATCTGTTTTCACGCTAATCGAATTTGCCAAGTTTTAGTGCGAACTGATAATTACCTTATAACGCTAGTTGTGAGGGCATGGATGAAGTAAAATTAATCGCTATTTTATACCACTAACAAGGCTCAAAACATTACCACACTTCCACGTTAGCATAATGAGGGTCCCTACATGCAAACCGAAGCATTAAGAACTTTGTAAACAAACAGAGAGTTTATTAATAAGATAGTTTAAAACGGTGCAAAATGAAAAAGACAGTACCATTTGTGTATACAGGCCGCCGTCATCTTGGGAAAACAGATTGAACCAGTCGAACCACGAATGCCGTGCTACGTGAGCTGAACTGTACGGTACTGTCTTTTTCATTTTGCACCGGAATTGTCCTTTAAGTTATGTTCTGGTGACAACCAGACAGCAGAAAATTCCCTTATTATGTGGTGAAGTAGTGCCACTTGATTTATTTACTCCATTTACAGTAGGCCTATATGACAGAAATATCTCAACCTACAGTAGGGCTATATGACAGTAGTATCTCCATTTAGAGTAGACCTATATGATAGTAGTATCTCCATTTACAGTAGGCCTATATGACAGTAGTATCTCCATTTACAGTAGGCCTATATGACAGTAGTATCTCCATTTACAGTAGGCCTATATGACAGTAGTATCTCCATTTACAGTAGGCGTATATGACAGTAGTATCTCCATTTGCGATAGGCCTATATGACAGTAGTATCTCCATTTACAGTAGGCCTATATGACAGTAGTGTCTTAAATTTACAGTAGGCTTATATGACAGTAGTATCTCCATTTACAGTAGGGCTATATGACAGTAGTATCTCCATTTACAGTAGGCCTATATGAAATAGCATCTCCGTTGATAGTAGGATTATATGACGGTAGTATCCCATGACTATACAGAGATGAATCACGCAACTGGGAATTAGATGTGAAATCTCACCCTTGTAGGTTTGAGCCCACCATCTGAGTCTGTATAGCCAGTCTGTATAGACAGTATGTATAGCCAGTCTGTATAGCCAGTCTGTATAGCCAGTCTGTATAGCCAGTCTGTATAGCCAGTCTGTATAGACAGTCTGTATAGCCAGTCTGTATAGCCAGTATGTATAGCCAGTCTGTATAGCCAGTCTGTATAGACAGTCTGTATAGACAGTCAGTATAGCCAGTGTATATAACCAGTCTGTATAGCCAGTCTGTATAGCCAGTATGTAGAGCCAGTCTGTATTGCCAGTCTGTATTGCCAGTCTGTATAGACAGTCTGTATAGACAGTTTGGGGTGGATTCCTTCCAAATGTGCCCAACTCTGAGATGTCCTGTTCTTTGACAGAAATATTTAAACTGTATACTAAAAAACAAACAATTCAGTGTTGGTCAAACAACATGAAGGCATGTTGTCATTGGGCTGTGTATTAGGCTGATAGAGCCTGTGTGTTAGTCTACGACCCTTCAACCCTTTCTCTTACTTGAATCTGTTTTATGAAACCAAATGGGATGGAGTGAGTGAAGAAGGAAGAAAAAAGAAAAGCAAATCTCATTACCATCCGTGTAGCTGCTAATGCCTTCTCTCTTGCACTGTCCAAGGTGCTGAAATTCAGCTTCAGATGAGCTGGGCCAACAGGGACCTGAGCTGCCAGTTTAATTAGTGCTCAGTAATTTCAATAATGAGTGACAATTCATTGGGGCTTTTAGGTTGGTCTTCTCAGTCAGAAGCCAATCAATAATCTGTTGTACGTGCGTTTGTGCACGCACGTGTGTGTGCATGTACTTGTGTGTGTGTTTCCACAAATCCCCCCTCCTCCCCCCCACTTACCCCTTGTACTACATGGCCAGAAAGTGGCATGCTTACATTCCATCAGTCGAGAAGAATATAAATGAATAGAAACAGAGTGTCCCTGGGTGAGGCAAGAGACAATTGGTTCTAATAGTGGATAGTAGCCGTCCCTTTTCCCCTGGTTAGTTTTGTTTTGACATTATTGGATGAAAAGGCAGGTCTTTAGTAGCTGGTAAAGGGAATCTCTCACGGTGGAAACAATTTGCCCTGGCTGAACAGGAGTTATTTGGGTAAGTGAGCTGAGTTGTAAGGATTATTTCTGTAATCCCCAGGCCACCAGATCAAAGCAGAGACCCACACTGGAAGTTAATTGTCCCGCAGGTGCAGGAGGCCTGGCTGGAGCTCTGTTTACGGAGGCGGGATGGGCTGGAGCTAAGTGAAGGTACCAGGGGTGTAGTCAGTGGAAAACAAACAGGAAAAAATCTGAAGGCATTAGTACCAAGAGGAACCTACCGCAATTTGGCCAATCGACACAGTTACATTCATGTTCTGTTTGCTACTTTTATTTAAAAACATTTTGCTTTGCTGCAAAAAATTATACAGAACATATATAGTTCTGTATATAACTTATGTGAACACAGAATGTAACAGTAATAATCTTACAACAATAACATGACAATACAATCAGAAAATCATCTGATGAATTTCAATAACATTAATTAAAATATCAAAGTTGCCTATGTACATTATATTAAACACCTGCTGCTACATAAATTGGGTAAAAATCCAAATATATATTTTCCCTTCATTATCGTTGCTTGTGAATGGTAGTGTAAAACTGTTAATTGTTTTTTTACAAAGATTAAAATATCACCTTGGAGCAGTTCTACATATCAAACAATTTCCAAAAAGCAGCGTGGTGCTGAATGTGATTATGCCGATTGTATAGCAATTATCCCTGCCACTGCGCTACAAAGCAGCGTGGCTGAGGGGCTGTTTGCCCGTACCTGGACAGACTGCTGAGAACGTCTGATCTTATGTAGCTGCTCTCGCGGTGAGGTCTACCACTGCCGCAACCCTCGGGTTTCAGAGGGGGAGAGAGAGTCCGGGCGTTGGGGAGTAAGATGAAGGGATGAAGAGATGAAGAGATGAAGAGAGAGGGAGGGGGATGAAGCAGAGATGAGGAGATAAGAAGAAATAAAAACTGAGGGAAATGAGACAGAGGGAAGGAAAGAAAACAGGGACAAAGAAGAGAAGAATGGGTTGTTAAAGAATAAATGGAAAAAGAGAGGGAGAGAAGGGAGAGAGGGAGAGAGGGAGAGAGAGAGAGAGAAAGAGAGAAAGAGAGAGATGGAGAGAGGGAGAGAGGGAGAGAGGGAGAGAGAGAACACTTCCTCAGGATCTCCAGTGGTTGAGATGTTACCTCAGACAGGTGCTTAATATCATGGGTATGGGCCAGGGAGTCTGATCTCTGGGTGAATGAGTTTATACAAAGAGGCGAGGCCTGGTTCTTCAGTTCTGTCTACAATGTAGAGTACGTATAGAGGCTCCGCACTGAAACAATAAAACAACATAGAAAATGTAACATTTCAGGGGGGAAAAAATCAAAACAATAGAATGATACCCACCCCCCCTCCAACTTTCTACCTGACCTCCTGCAGTGTGTGTGTCTGAAGGTATTATTCAAAGCTTTAAATACATCCTTAAGCAGCTTTATTCATTATTCATATAGTGAATTTATACTCTGCGTAATTACAGGAGCTCTGTCTATCAGCGTGGCCCTTTAACGAACCTCTGTGATGGCGAAGATAAATGGCTTGCACGGAACACTTAATGAGACGAGGGTCATCTTGGGGGCGCAAGGCGGGTTGTTAGCAAGGCGACAACTAGCCTCTCTCCCAAGTGGCGGCCTAATCCCTCAGTAGTGCACTAATTTTGGTCAGACACTTTAGCGCGCTTTATAAGGTGTAGGGCCCTGTTTAGGGCACAGTCCTATTTCTGTGCTACCACTATCTCCTGGCTGGTCGTTGTATGTCCCCTGGTACCACACTATCAACCAGAGGCGTTGGGAAAAGGGACAATCTCTCGCCCCTACCCTAATCCCAATCAATTCCTATCTGTGAGCTTCTGAGTAATTACAGTAGGTTATATTCGAAGATAACTGTTGAAGATCATATTTTTTTTCTTCTCTCTATTGTTTAAAAAAAATAGTTGTTAGGTAGGCGGCCAGCTTCTGAGAACCGAGGCAGATTCACAGTGCCTAGGGTCAGACAGACCCTACTGTACCACTGTATGTCAATAACAACACTGTTACAATGAATTCAAGTGAAGTTCACTGTGTCAATAACATGCAATGATAGAGTGACTATGGCAACATGATTGATGTGGGAAAACACTACAGCGGTAGCAGGAGAGCACCTGAAGAGGCTGAGACTGTTTGCAAGTGTAGGTGATTGGAGGCGGGGCACGACTGAGGGGTCTTTAGGACTGGGATTCAATGGTTGAGCAGTGACGCTTCCATGGCTCTGAGGCTTCTTAATAACGTGTGTTGGGTCCTGGAGGTCTACACTGCTCAGCTCTCCACCACAGCCGACATCTGTGCACTGTGCGGCGCGCCAGGATGGCATCTATGGCTGCTTTCACGACTGGCCATCGAGCGGTGGACAACGAAGCCGAGTGGAAGAGATGGCAGTGTCACCGGGCACAGATCTGGCCCAAGCGACATAGCCTGCAGTCTGGCTCAACATCCAGAATCCTGGAAGGCCGCCTGCTAGTCCGGCCCACTGGCCATTCTGGGTAATCTGTTTGTTTTTAATTATCTGTTTATCCGTGCCTTGTGAAAACTTTAGACCTAGGATGCCACGCGGCAGCCACTTGAGCACGCTTGAGGGCTCGTTCCCGACCCTACAATATGTGTTTGAAATGGTCTTGTGAATTGGACATACTGTATTTCCACAAAGTTATGATTATTTGTTTGAGTAATATCTGCAAATACTGTAAATGTGTCACCATACCAAAGTAATCATGCATTGTCAAAAATTCCTTGAAGGCAACCATGTTATTTTAACAACAAATGTATTGAAATCGTTTTACTGACAATAATCCTACTACAGGTTTAGGCCATTCCATCATGAGGTCAGGGGTGAAAGCTAGGTGGGTGGGCGAGGTGGGTGGGTTGTCTTGTGACATCACAGCGCCACCCCAGGTCACCACTGCGTGACAGGTCAGCAATGCATCCGAGCGTGTGCAAAACACCAGCCCTTTAACTCTCTGGACCGCATCAGCACCATATAAATAATCCACATTAAAAATGAACATTGTTGTCAGAGGACATTACTTTTCAGCCCGGCATCTGGGACCGCTCTTCTGGGGGGTTGGCAGCTCGCTTCAATGACCCCTTCTGATGGAGAGACAGAGGGAGTAAGGGAGGGAGGGAGGGAGAGA